>JZLH01S0135502.1:38288-51282 GCA_001188425.1 Eucidaris tribuloides
CTTAAATTGGCAACTCTTCCCACTTTTCAGATAAAAGTGTGGAGAACTTCCCATTGGATTTGTACACAAATTTTCAATAATTTGCAGTTTTTTGAAGTGTCAGATGAGAAAGTACCTGAATTCTTTCAGAAAATGATGTAGAATCATTTTTGCTAGGACATACTTGCACAACAAGCAAGAGCAAATCAGATATGTGATAAAAAGTGAGAATAAGTGACAATATGTGTACAAAACCAATGGAGAGTTCTCCACACTTTCATCTAAAAAGCTGGTAGAGTTGCCAATTTAACAATCCTCCATAACAAGGATCAAATAAACTTTGAACAAACATAACTCTTGAACCGTTCAACAAATTTTTTTCACACTTTCACTAATTTCCTTCTTGTATTGTTCTGTAATCTCTAAATGCAGGAATGTGTCTGGGTTTCATTCCACTTTAAGTTTACAGTGTGCGGAGCACTTGTACTGGATATACACGTTGTAGGCCTACATGTACTTTGAGTAGTGTTTGCAGAAATTTGCGCAGTTGACAGAATTATGCTACATGTATGTACACCTTCCAAAATACAAACACAAAATGTGTCTATACAGTACAGTATTATACTACTTGTGTCACAGAGCTCAACAAAGGCCAAGGCCAAGTCCATTTTGTATTAGAGAGTACCACTGAAGGTTTGTGTTAATGCAAGAATGATTTCAGGGTGATGTGATAATGTATGTGATCAAGGCTATGACGTCTGCCTGCGACTCTGTACTGTTGCAATTAAGCCAACTGTGTCATAGAATACAAAAAAAAAATAAAAATATGTAAGGATTTTGTCAAATTTCTGTTCTTAAACTGAATTTGAATAAGATAATTTACCCAAACTTGTATTTGTTGTGGAACACCCAATTCATCTGTAGTGTGTGTGTTTGCGTGTTTGTAAAATCTCTTTCTCTACAAGCCAGTTTCTTTTGAAATTAAATGTTGCATATTGTGCATTATGTGATATGAATTTTGTTCAGTATTACAAATAAGTAATATCTTTCTTTTTTACAATATACATACACTGTATCATGTGTACATGTATCTGTGCATTTACACACCTGTAGTGTATCAAGATTTCTGCAATTGAACTACATTAACAGAACTCATTAAATACCAGTAATTAATAAATGTCTTTTCATTGTTCCTTGATTTCATTTGTTTATCAGGTGCTTGCAGATAACCCCAAAGCGAGGAGAGAAGTGGAGTTACACTACAGAGCATCGTCAGCGTCCAATGGGTTTCCTATGTATATCGTTCACATCAGAGATATCTATGAAAACATGTACAATGGCCAGAGGTGCCTGTTGGTCGTGATGGAGTGGTAAGTCGCAGGAAATAAGTGGTTATGATATGTTTTAAAAAGGCAGGGAATCTCATTTGCACCCTTCCTGCAGTATGGCAAAACATCACTCATGATGATGATGACGATAAAAGTAAAAGGTAATAATAATAACGATAATTAAGGTGATTATGATAGTAATTATGATAATAAAAATAATAATATCACAAGTAACAACAACTATAACAACAACAGCAACAAATGTAATGATAATAACAACAATAGCATTAACAACAATAGCAACAATGATAATAATCATGGGTATCTATAATAATTTTAATAACTACAGCAACAACAATTTTAATACTAACAATAACAATTTACAATCAACAATAGTACTAAATGATAAGAATAAAGCCGAATGTCATTTCTTGCTCTGTATTTATCAGAGAAATTTTTCCCCATATTGTTGAAAGTTAGCAGAGATAGTTAGACATGATAGTGGAGAATAAACATTTCTGGAGTCTTTGTTTTTATGCACATGTAGCGAAGAAGTAAAAAAGCCAACAAGTGTACCAGTAAAAATAACTTGTGAAATGCATTAGCTAGAAAATAAGCGTTGTGTGTCACATCATTACTGCACAATTACCGTATAACGCATACAACCCCTCTCAAGTTTGTTTTACCAGATTGTGCATGTGACATTAGTATCATGTGTACACTAGTCCAGATATTACACACGCACGCCACACACGCAAATTCGTCAAACTGAAGCGTCGTGCTGTAGCTCTGACATAACAATCCTTGCTGGTAAGTGTAGGATGATTTGATGAGTATCAGTGCCATAAGTACTGTAACAGGCAGTCGCCAGATTGCATAGAGAGCTCTCGCGAAATGATATGTCAGGGACGAAGGCTCTTGTATCTGAAAATGATATTGCAGCGGCTGTAGTGTTACGGGGTATACTTATATGATACGTAGTAGCCCTGTACGGGAAGGGAAGTGATGACAGTATTACAGATACCACATGTAACCACAGGTACATATTTGTGTGTGGATAAAAATAGCAAATGTTAAATGTCCGTAGGTTTGTATAGCAGCAGGGCGGACCCTTGTTACTGCTAATGTAACATTGGTTCAATTTGCTTCATTCTGACTAGTAGATATTAATAAAGAATGATTAAAATGGACTCTGAATCAATTTATTATTGCTTTCTTAATTTTCACATCATAAACGAAACTAGAAAAACTCATTTTACCAAGCCTCATTTTCTTTGTATTAGAGTAGGAATTAACTTAAAAGTGAAATTTTTTTTCACAATTATGTGGTTTATATTTAAACAAGTCAATTCAAATATACAAATTTACAAGAAATATTCGAATTTGATATACAATTGAAGAATTTACAATATTTATACTGATTGGAAAAATTCACTTGCTAATCAACACAAATTGGCTGTCATAATGTTATAACTACATATCAAAGAATAATTCAAATCGGACTCGATGCAATGCTTTCAAAGATGTGTGTTCGGTCGATACTGCACGAACTGTCCGAAAAGGAGATCATCTAAGAATTATGAAATTCTGATGAAAAAAGCATTCATTGCTCTACAACTCTCCTTTTACCCAGCCCTATTTCTATGGACAGTGATTTTCTGCGTTGGTGGAAAACAGACGGAATTCCCAGTAATGACAACTGAAACGGAAAGTGTGTTTTCAAAAGAAAAATCACGGAAACCTCTTTTTTCTCCAAATTTTCACTTTTTGAAAGAAAAAAACCCATGAAATTCATAACAGAAATTAGAAAAAGTTGACCAAAAAAGCACAAAAACAGCAGCAAAATATTTCTATTAAATTTTATGTAAATGGTATTTGTATTTCGTCATTTATACAAAGTCTGTGGCAAAGTGGAATTTCCATTTTCTGGCAAGTTGAAACGGAATTCCAGATTTTTTAAAATGGAAAGGGCCTTTTTTTGAAAATCACTGTCCCTATATTTCCTCCTTTCTGTAAGAAAAATAATTATTTGTGATGGAAAAGTGGTTACACGAACTACAAATAACATTCACTCACTTTTTAAGTAAGTCTATAAAGTGCATAAAATATGTGACCGCCCAGCTCCAAACCAACAAAAAGTCGCAGATTATAATTCTTTGTAATAGACCAAAATGTGTCATTTGGCATGTTTGGGTTGACCAACTCAAATTTTCAAAGTTTGTCTAATCTGGAAGAGTAAACTTTTCTCCTTCTACCGTCAAAATTTGGTGGCTTAAATCGAAACAGAAACCGAGATATTGGCAGTTTTTCTGCACCACATTTTTCGGACGTGTGATTTTGCATGGCGCACCTGAGAGAACGTAATCTTTAATTTCTCTTTTCTCCCTTTTCTGTGAAACTGCACCTCCTAACTCTCTTGTGTTTTAATCACTTTTTGAATAGATTAGGATGGTCCGATTTTAACAAGTTATATATTATTTAAAAGCTAAGAGCTTACTCTTTAAAACTTTGAAGAAAAGTGAAAATTAATTTTGGCCTACTTTTTGTGGGTTTTGAGCTGGGCGGTCACATATCACCTTACTAAGCTGACACTGGCACAAGATTTGCTCACAAATTATTCACTTAAGATGTAAATAGCCTCGCTTTCCCAAGTCAAGCAAAAGTTTGAAACGTACAGGAGAGAGCAACCACTCCATCCCCCTACCCCTGGTGTACTAATTTTGATGATTATCAAAAAAGAATTATAGTATTTACAAATAGATTGGAAAGATTCAAAATGAAAAGAGAAAGAAAAAAAAAGTGACAGAATTTCCTGGAAGGAAAAACTGGCTGAGTTACTGTACTTTTGGTTTGCAGATTCAAGGCATGGGTAAGAATACAGTACATATACACGTACAGTTATTTGTCTAACAGTCTGTCACCTGTATGCCATCAAATGTGTCATAAGATAATAAATATTGGTAATGTTTGACAGCACTTTCCCCTGATATGGATGTTAGATATGGGCATGGTAGCAAATTCCAAGAAATACATGTAGATATTGAAGAGTCCTGAACACTTTCCCTCGCTACATGATGTGCAGAGGTAGCACATATTGAGGGACAGACAGTCCTGTACTTTGCATATTTATGTTTCAAAATGTCAAGAGTAAACATAGTGGCAGCTGAGGACATATTTCAGTGTGACATGGGACTAAAGCCTTGACAAGTGTGATGTATTTGGATGGTTTATCCAATTGTGCTCATCACTCTTTGACATGAAGTATCCATGAGGAGTTTCTTCATAATATAAACACTTTCATGGGAGACCAGGAAATCATTTGGATTATATCATTGGATTGGGGAAATAAATGAACATCTTTGACCTGTGTGATGCAATTGTTTTGACACAGGATGTGGCCAGCGGCTGATGATTTAACTCGAAAAACAAAATGGAAGTATTGGTAAAAAAAGATAGAGGCATTTTTTTCTGGGGGGGGGGGTGGATGGGGTTAGTAGTTATAATTCATACATGTACATGTACGTTTGTGGCTGTTTTTTGTACCTGTATGTTGGTTATCTAGAGTCTCGTACTTTGCAATGTATTTATTAATTTATGATTCATAGTACTAATTGGCCAAACTAAATAAACAAGCAAACAAATGAATGAATAAGAACCTAAAAATAAAAATGAACATGCAAGGATTGTATGGGTGTGAAGTTCCACTGTGATAAGGGATTAGTGTTGACCAAACTGGGAAACAACAAAGAAAAAAACAAACATGACCAAACTAGGAAAACAAACAAATATGAATGAGTTCAGTAACTTGAAATAAACATGAAAAATACAAGGATGTACCAGTACATGTGTGTAAAATTCCACTGTTGTAAACAGTGATATGGCATTAGAGAATCCAATTCCAACATTACGGTATGCAGATTGTTGTGATAGGAGTGTACATACATGCAGTCTACATGTGTCAGGTACCGTTCTTCCGTTTCCCACCAATTAATTGATGGTTGCATTGCTATTGATTATTAATGTCATTTGGATTGGTACCCAGGAGATACTCTAAACTTGATGGAGACAAACTCCATATATCATCGTACTACACTTGAGTACTAAAGCAGAAACTGCAGTTGCTGCTACATGTAGCAATAAAAATGCTGATTTGTTTCCCCCATTTCCCCTTACACAATAATTCAATCACAAGATGGTAATGTTGCATTGTTTGTGACATGCTCAAGTCAGGGCAGATGATGAAAATAGGGTTTGATTGCTGGTACAACGAGTGATTTGATGGATTGGTAAGGCTATGGATTTGATTCGAAATGAATTGATTAAATTGATGTCCAAAACAAGCCAATGTTCTGTAGATTTGTTAAGGACAGTTGATAAGTTCATGCACAATGACATCATGAGAGTTATTTGTTGTGTCTGTGCTTTGTCTGATATGATTCATATTTCATTGTTTGAAGTCATATCCAGTGATTCCTTTGAACCAGTAATGCTTAAAGGTATTGGCTAACATTTACCACAGTTAAAAAAATCTGAGCCGCATGATTCCCCATGCTACCAGTGTCTTCGATGAGGTCTAAAAATGAAGCCCTGAAAAAATTGTATTTCAAAATGATTATTTAGTGCTTTAAAAAAGTGAAAATCGTAAGTTGACCAGATCACTTGCCCATTTCCTCCCATAGACTTACTGTGTGTACACCTAGGTTAATAAAAGTCGCCCCGAGTTTTATTATTTATTCATGTATAACTTGCCATTGGCAGTGTAACTTTCCAAACTTTTGTATTCTAGGGTGTTTATTTGTCCATTTGAACACTACTATGTAGCTTAGATACCAAAGTTTGACAATTTTTTAAATTGAAGCTCCACAATGTTAGCCTATCACTTTAAAGGGAAACTCTAGGTTTGTACATGTAGCAAGTTGATTTGAGAAGAATAGAATCACAAAAAATCAGAGGAACAGAGTCACGAAAGTTTGCTGCTAGCAGTAGCAATAAAAATCTAGGTTTGTTTTCCCAAGGCTTTACACAATAATTCAATCACAAGATTGTAACGTTGCATTGTTTGTGACATGGTCTAGTCAGTCAGGGCAGATGACGAAAACAGTGTTTGATTGCTGGTACCAGGAGTGATTTGATGGATTGGTAAGGCTACGGATTTGATGCGGAAACGAATTGATTAAATCGTCGTCCAAGACAAGCCAGTGCTGTGTAGATTTACAGTTGATACTGTTAGTGCATGCACAACGACATGGGATTTGTTTGTTGTGTCTGTGCTTTGTCTGCAAGTCAGCAGTTATCGTTGAAATCTCTTTACTATGATTCATATTTCATTGTTTGAAGTCATATCCAGTGACTCCTTTGAAGCAGTAATACTTCAAGGGAAACTTCAGGCTTATAGCAAGTTGATATGAATACAAGTAGAAGAATTAGAGGAATGGATTCATGATAGTTTGCTGCCAGCAGTAAAAATCTAGATTTGTTTTCCTAAAGCTTTAAACAATAATTCAATCACAAGATTGTAACATTGTGTTGTTTGTGACATGTTCAAGTCAGGGCAGATGATGAAAATAGAGTTTGATTGCTGGTACAACGAGTGATTTGATGGATTGGTAAGGCTACGGATTTGATGCGAAAACTAATTGATTAAATCGTCGTCCAAGACAAGCCAATCTTGTGTAGATTTGTTAGGGACAGTTGATACTGTAACTAGTGCGTACATGTACAGTGACATCATGGGATTTATTTGTTGTGACTGTGCTTTGTCTGCGAGTCAGCAGTTATCATTGAAATCTCTTTACTATGATTCATATTTCATTGTTTAAAGTCATATCCAGTGACTCCTTTGAACTAGTAATACTTCAAGGGAAACTCAAGGCTTGTAGCAAGTTGATTTGAATAGAATCAGAAAAATCATGGGAACAGATTCATGAAAGTTTGCTGATAGCAATAGAAAATCTAGATTTGTTCCCTCATTTCCCCTTACACAATTTACCACAAGATAATTGATTGTAACATTCCATTGTTTGAGACATGCTCAAGTCAGGGCAGATGATGAAAATAGAGTGTGATTGCTGGTACAACGAGTGATTTGATGGATTGGTAAGGCTACGGATTTGATGTGAAACGAATTGATTATATCGTCGTCCAAGACAAGCCAATGATCGTTAGATTTGTTAGGGACAGTTCATAAGTGCATGCACAATAACATCATGGGAGTTATTTGTTGTGTCTGTGCTTTGTCTGCGAGTCAGCAGTTATCATTGACATCTCTTTACTGTGATTCATAGTACTTCATTGTTTGAAGTCATATCCAGTGACTCCTTTGAACTAGTAATACTTAGAGGGAAACTCAAGGCTTGTAGCAAGTTGATTTGAATACAAGCAGAAAAATTACCGGAACAGATTTATGAAAGTTTGCTGCTAGCAACAAAAATTTAGGTTTGTTTTACTTTTACCATTACACAATAATTCAATCATAAGATTGTAACGTTGCATTGTTTGTGACATCCTCAAGTCAGGGCAGATGGTGAAAATAGAGTTTGATTGCTGGTACAACGAGTGATTTGATGGATTGGTATAAAGGCTATGGATTTGATTCGAAACGAATTGATTAAATTGATGTCCAAAACAAGCCAATGTTCTGTAGATTTGTTACGGACAGTTGATAAGTGCATGCACAATATCATGGGAGTTA
The DNA here is from genome assembly GCA_001188425.1 of Eucidaris tribuloides. Lineage (NCBI taxonomy): Eukaryota > Metazoa > Echinodermata > Echinoidea > Cidaroida > Cidaridae > Eucidaris > Eucidaris tribuloides. Next base: position 46,287 of record JZLH01S0135502.1, read on the forward strand.
TTTGTTGTGTCTGTGCTTTGTCTGCGAGTCAGCAGTTATCATTGAAATCTCTTTACTATGATTCATATTTCATTGTTTCAAGTCATATCCAGTGATTCCTTTGAACCAGTAAAGCTTAAAGGGAAACTCTAGGTTTGTACATGTAGCAAGTTGATTTGAGTAGAATAGAATCAGAAAAATCAGAGGAACAGAGTCACGAAAGTTTGCTGCTAGCATTAGCAATAAAAATCTAGGTTTGTTTTCCCAAGGCTTTACACAATAATTCAATCACAAGATTGTAGCGTTGCATTGTTTGTGACATGCTCAAGTCAGGGCAGATGATGAAAATAGAGTTTGATTCCTGGTACCAGGAGTGATTTGATGGATTGGTAAGGCTACGGATTTGATGCGAAACGAATTGATTAAATCGTCGTCCAAGACAAGCAAATGCTGCATAGATTTGTTAGGGACAGTTGGTGGTGTAACTGCATGCACAATAACATCATGGGAGTTATTTGTTGTGACTGCTTTGTCTGCGAGTCAGCAGTTATCATTGCATCTCTTTATATGCGGGTTATGATTCACATTTCATTGCTTGAAGTCATATCCAGTGACTCCTTTGAACCGGTAATATTTAAAGGGAAACTCCTGACTTACATGTAAAGCAATTTGCTTTGAATAGAAGCAGAAAAATCAGAGAAACAGATTTGTGAAAGTTTGAGAAAAATCAGACAATTATGAATAAAAATTTCATGTTCTGAAAGCTCTTCAGATCATCACAAACTCGGCAAATCTATGACATTTGTTGTGAGGGGTGAGCAATCCTCAATATGTTTCATACATAAAATATAACAAAATTTTCATTATCTTGAAAATTTGTGCCTGAACAAAGTACATTTAACATACAGTACATGTAATTAATATTAGCATGAATGGAGAACAGACATGAAGAAATTGTAGAGAATAGAATTTAGTGACATTTTGTGTAAAAAATACATAATTAGAGGCTTGCTCGTAGAGAACAACACAGTGTTAATTGTAATGACTTTTTAAACATTAATAAATTTATGATTTGTCCTATTTTTCTCAACCTTTCTTTGATGCGATTCTGTAACTCATGTTTTTGCTTACTATTGAAAGCTTGGAATTCCCCTTTCTTGCGTTTGCTTTCAATAGGCTACTCAGTCAGGGTCATATTGTAATGCAAGTATGAATGATTGTTTCTCCTGAAGTACCTGGGTAAACAAATTCAGGACAAATCCTCCCAGCCTGACATTATAGTTACGTAGTGCATAGACATTGAAACTTTTGTTTTATAGTATGTTTATTTCACTTCAGTTCATTTGGTTTTTGAATTTCTCAAGTTCTCAACAGTGTCACTCCTCTGTATACAAATTTCTTGAATCAGATGAAAAGAATGACAGTACATGTACTTTGTACGGTCAACTCCTTGCTCTAATACATACTGTTGCCTACACATAAGTGTGGCTACCCCCAGAATGTCATGACTATATTTATGGATAAGTCTGTTCTGGACTTTGGTATTTTACTAAAGAAATTGCTAAAAGGTCAGACACTACATCATCAAGTTCACGTTTGTGTACTTCTGTACTGTAGCTTTTGGAAGAGAAATAACAGGACTCAAGCAGTCACCAGTTTTAGTTTAAAAATGTTTGCAAAAGTCTGACATACTGACTCATGAATGTTGTTTTTTCCTTTTATAAGAAACAAATTCAAGACAGTTATTTACATCCCATACATTCCAGTCACTTAAAATTTTTGTATGTACATGCATGTTTTCAACATTCAAATCCTTCAGTTCTTGAGGCATATATTAATGATATCCAATATTTATAAAACACCTTTTCAGAATTGATTCAAAGTGCTTACAGTTACATATATACAACAAAATACAAGAATATACATATTGAACTTTAAAAAAACACACACATTAAGATCAAAATCAAACTTGATCAACTTATATTCGACTGAGCCTGTCAATTCTGTCATTACCCTTTAAAAAGGTGCTATTTTGTTATGATTGTTGAGTTACAAATCTGTTCAATTCCCTACACTGACAGAGTAAGAGTAATAAATTTAATGGATGGATGTAGGGCCTAATACATATCTACTACTAACTGCACAATCACAAATAATGCAGTATGACATTAATAATTTTGATGCACTTTTGAAAGTTTAAATTTGAATATTCCTATCTAAAATTTGTGCATTATAGATGTATCTGGTATATATTATTAATATTATTCTGTGATTCATTCATCCATCGGGGGAATACTACAGTACATCTTGTGTACTGTATAGATCTGGGTCACTTGAAAACCACACCCATGTTGAATATATGATTTCAAGTTTTGTAGAACAACATAATTTAACTCTTAAAGGAAGATGTACATGTAGCCAGCAACTAACAGGAATAAGTTAACTCTTTGTGCGCGGGACCCTGAATCCCGTGCGTGCGGAGTTTATTTCAAAGAGCGCTCAGTATCGGGAAAGGAAATAACTAACTGACTTCATCTAGCAATAACTTTGCACAACAACGTTTTCAGGAAAAATGTAATACAGCAAAGTTGAAGTACATTTTACAGACCTTCTAAATGCATATAGGGTGTTTGGAAATATACATCTGAATTGTGTAAAGTAATGGCTAATTGTAACCAATATACAATAGTTCTAAGTTTCCTGCTTGAAAATATACAACTCCATTCAATTAATACAAGAGGGTAAACCACAAGTAATACAAAAAAAACCCCCTGACTCAAGTTCATGAAAGAGATGGAGTCACCAAAATTAGAAGTGATGAATAGATTATCAGTGAATAGCGGGCGGAGGTGCTAATGTAATTACCTTATTAATATTTTGAAAGTTAATTGTTTCTAATCTTTTTCCTATTGTATAGATTCTTGATTGGCATTTATCGATTTTTCTGTCCTTAAGAATTAACATAATACCCGTTACTTGAGGAAGTAAATAATACAAAGAGATTACTGCTAGTGTTTGGGAAAATCAGGTAATTCGGTGGAATACATCGTTTTTACGTTTGAGCGTGAAATGCGAATCCCGCAACTGCAGGGATGCATGATGCGAATTTCCGTGTGTAAAGAGTTAAGACAAAAATTATCATTGTGAGTATTGTGAGAATTATGGTACTTGGTGATAAAGAAAGCCTAACTAAGGTATACAGTGTGACACTTACCCACAGCAAAGCCCTATTAATAAGTAAATTTCTGTGAATTAGTAAATTTCTGTTAATTCTAAATCTTTGCGAAATTGTCCCATAGTCCAAGATTGCCGAAATATCTACAGTGGGAGTTTTTTATTATTTTACTAAAAAAACAAATGGTTGAATCTGTCAGTGACACACCCCTAAATTTCTTCTTTGAACGGGAGAAATTGTTGGCCTATTTACAGTATCTACTGTATGTGTATGAATTGTATGGAGTTACAGGAGCAAGAACATGTATATCATCTTACTATGTACGTACATGTAAATTAAGTGATAAGTTAAGTGTTTGTGTTGTGCCAGTGCTTGATAAACTCTGACCGATAACATTCCGTAATGAGTTTACAGGTGTATGTAGATTTGTAGATGGTATTTCAAGAGTTCCCTGTTCAAACACCTTTAACAAAAATTATGAATTGCTTCATCATTTGGAAATAGTTAGTTTGTCATGTTAATGTTATGTGTACTCCACTGTACGTTTGAAATGTTATTATCTCAAGATGAAGATCATGAAGATCGATTGCTTCATATATCAAGATTATTGATGTATTATTATCTCAGTGGAATCCTCCTGAATAATCAAAATACAATGACATCATCACAAAAATAGTTCAAGAGAGTATTATGACACATACATGTAATGCAGGTGTGCATATTGTACGTGTACAGTCTAAGTGCATGACATCGTGAAGACGTAGTGTAATCGGAGTCCTAGTTTATGACATCATCTAGTTGGAATTTTCATTCACGCAGAGAGAGAAGATAAGGAGTTCAGACATGAGTCCAAAGATGTCCTGGCTGACTGGCCGATGCCCTGCATGGACATTTGAAGACATCCTCCCGGACAGCTCCCCGCTGCTTCTTAGTCATGGGGGGAAGGGAGGGGAAGGGGGAAGAGGAAGGGAAGGGGAGGGGAAGAAGAGGGGAAGGGAAGGAGAAGGGGAGGGTAGGGGGAAGGAAGGATGGGGATGGAGGGGAAGGGGTAGGGGAGGGAGGGGCAGGGGTGGGAGGGGGATAGTGTGTGGTAATGGACAAGCGATTATTGGCTGTGCCATAATTACGTGGTACTGACCATGGACCTACATGTACATTGTAAATGTAGGTTCGTGTACTTTGGATTAGGCTTTGGGGGGGGGGGTAAGGGGAAGCTAAATTGTACGTGGATTATTGACTTCAGATCAGTGGGTGTGCCATAATGACATATTGACCATTGACCTACATTAGGTCCATGTCCTGATGAAGGCTGGGGTTGGGGGGGGGGGGGGCTAATAGTACTTGGTTATTGACTGCAGATCAGTGGGTGTGCCATATGCATAATTGCTTTGATATTGACTGAGATGTCATCTTTATCAGAGTGAGACCAAAGCAGCCAGGTGTTACTTCTTGTACCGTGGTAGCATCACCCTTAGCATAACATAACTCACTTAATCACAGTCTTTAAAATGTCATTTGAGGCTCTGTGTATGCACTATCCCACTGTGTAAGTGCTGTATGTTTACATACATGCATGTATTGTACATGCACATGTACAGTACATGTGAATGGCAATCTGACATTAACAGATTTAAAATTTGCTTTACTGTAAGTAAGTATGGCCATGAAGCTCTTTGTAAAGAGTTTGTGTTGAAGTGTACACACTACTACACAAACAGTACTTTATTTCTGTACTAGGCCTACATGTGCATGTTATATAACACCAACCATATTTCTGGTACCTGTACGTGTACATGTTAAAGGTATTGGCTAACATTTACCACAGTTAAAAAAATTTGAGCC
>JZLH01S0135513.1:0-14653 GCA_001188425.1 Eucidaris tribuloides
AATTCAATCACTGCACGGCAACAAAGAAATCCCCACACTTGTACATTGATTGTCCTTTTGTTATGAGGAGAGTCTTCAAGACGGTTAATTCCAATATACGTGACGCCCTAATTACCAAGTTTGCTTGTATAGAAAGTGCTCTCGGCCATTCTGTTTAGAACAGCGAAATGCAGGTTGTAAGGGGATTACTTTTGTTTCCCCACATAGAATCGCAGCAGATCATTGTAGTGATGCCCCGCACGCGAAGAATACGTACAGACATGCATGTTGTCTTTGCATAATGCAACAGTTTCTTGTCAGTCCGTTCTTATTTTCAAACATCATTGCCCAAACAGATCACGAGTGTTGCTTTCATTACTAGGATTGCCGCAGCGACCTTTTTATTTGACTGGTTCATTTTTAAACTCTTCGCGCGATATAAGCAAACCAATTCTTTCTCTTACTGTTGGCCATACATCATATCGCCAATACCTAAAAGTAATGTAGCAATTCCAATATTTTGATTTGAGACACACAATTACCCAAATAACTTTTCCAATTTACCAGGATTTTTTTTTTACTGAAGTTAACAGAGAGACTAAAAACAGACCTCGTATAACTGGATGATTGTGTAAATGTTAATGACGGGGTGTCGGTTGTATTATTATTTAACTTCTTTCTAGAAATATTTCAACTATTTTATGTTCGCTTACAGAATTTACAGCGCGCGATTTCGTCAGGTATCCCAGGCGTTGTTTGTGTGTTTGTGCCAGTATCTAGAATTGAGAATTTATCATTATAGTTAGTAGTTGACGAAAGAACTGGAACGATGAAATGTAATTATGGAATGATCGCCATGGTGATTGTCGTTATCATAAACTTCTGTATTTTATTACTAACATTATTTCAATTAGTATCATAAAGTCCTTTCAGAAATTAGCTTCACTGATCAGCAAACAATTTCCCGTAAATCAATGGTTAACCACGCACTGTCAGATTTGCAGGTACCCTTAAAATACATAGACTTTCGAAGCTAGAAAGAACCGATATTGTCGTGAATACGCCGTTTTATATCTCAAAAAGGTTAGGTTAGATACCTTCTTAAAATAGTGCAAGACTTGATGAGAAATTCACAGCAAATAGTTGCGAGAAAACTGATACATGTACTTGAAATCTGAAACTAGGTTCGAGCGTGCATTCTGATTGGTGAATGCATAATTACTGTAACCGCTTAGAGGACCAATCACGGCGTGGCTTTTACTAACGCTACGCCCGAGCGAACATTGGTTTGCTACGGGCCCTCAAGCACGGTATGAAATCTGGCATCGCATTCTTGATCGCACTCGAAACGGAAGTTTATCTTTCAAGGCGGTTTTCTCGAAATAAAAATCTCAAAACCCCACAACATTCTCTCGTTTAACACGATATCTCAGCAATGCGAGTACTTTTATCATGAATTTATATACTAAATAAAGCTGAATATATGGAGAAAAAGATTTTGCCAATATCTCCAAATGACCTCCCCCGACCTTGTGTCTCAATTTGTCGTGGCGGTCACATATACACATACACACACACACGCACACACACATACATACACACACACTCACACACACACACACACACACACACACACACACACACACATACACACACACGCACACACACATACATACACACACACACTCACACACACACAAACACACACACACATACGCACAAATACGCACAGATACACACACGCACACAAACTTTTTTAAAATAGAGATTTTTTTCAACTACTTTGGCATGGCACCCTGATTGCGTGGGGTTCAGTTAAGAAGAAGGGTACGCTAAGTAATGGAAGGTCCAATTTCAGCCATCTACATCAAGGAGAAAATGAAGAAAACAAACCAACGAATGTGTTTTGCCGCAAAAGCCGATAAGTCCTCTTCTCGGTTTGCTGACCCCCTTAATGTTAAAATTGATATTTTGAACCAAACTGTGCCAAACTTTTAAAGGCGATTGAAGTGTGGTTCACAAGACCGGTTTTCTTGCTTTAGCATACATCTTTTTCATACGTTTGATGAGCTTTTCGAAGCTTTTCGATGCAATTTTAGCTTGAAATTGTTATTTTTGACAGAAAAAAGATTAAAACTCTCATTTTCTTCCCATACGTAAGCCATATGTTGGAAACACAGCAAGAGGGGCTATGAAAATTACCATTTTTTAAATAGACTGAGTGCACATTTTACATTAAAAAACGATACGTCAAAACATATTTATTGAAATTTTCAAAAGGCTAAGAAAAACAGTATTTTAAGCCTCAAATTGCCAAAATAATCAAAATCTCATGAGTGGTATCAATACAATTGTTTTACGGAGTCAGCGCACAGTTTTACATTAGATTAGACTTTAAGACTTTCATTACCAAAACTTCTGATTTAAGAAGGTTCTATTCACATGTGCTTGCTAAACATACTGTCAGCAGCCTGAGGCAGTACTGGAGGCCACCATTTTTTGACAAGACACATATACTCTATTGTGTTTGGTTGGAATGGATATATTGGTTTTTGTAATCAAAGCATTGCGGTGTTTATCGGTTTTCCAATAAAACGTGATTTGTAAATCTTGGTAATCCGAATATGGATGTGTTTCCGTAAAACTAATTTTATCGTTAAACAACACCGATTTTTAGCTAATACGTAGTGTTGCTAGATGCGATTAAATATAAAATAGTGTTAATCGAATTTTGCGAACAAATTCTTTATTTGCTTCATCTGTTAATGAATATAAACATTCATGATACTCGTGGTATTTTATACAATTGAAAGTTATGCAATCATGACAAATTCTGAAAAATACACACAATAACGACTTGACAAAACTTTATAACACTTCATTTACTCAGTCGTACATTTCATATCAGGGGCCGCTTGCACGAAAACCTGACATTCTAACTCCCTCGACAACTTCAGGGTTAAATTAGAATGCATTTCATGACAAATGTTATGACGACTCCGGAGCCGTCATATATCATACGCCATCTACTGTAACACTGTACACATGCTGTTTCAAGAATCCAAAAATTGTCAAATACAACCGGTAAAATTAACTAATAACGATTTTACAATAATAGAAACAGTTAAATAATGCACTGATACATACAAGTAACATTTCGATTGAAATTTAATCCTATATACATCTGTAAGATATTGGTGAAAGATTTCTTAAATTTGCAAGACAATATTGTTATAAGAATGGTTGGAAATCACTATAATAGGCGTAATATAAACAGTTAATATAATACAACTTGAACATAAATTTTCAAACTTATTACGTTATACTGAAATAAACATGAAAGAAAAAAAAAGGTAAAAAAAATACATGTGGACCAAAAAGCGTCCTGGCTACACGCGTACATTTTTGTGAGATCAAGTTCAAGTTCATTTATTTATTCCATTTTTCATTAAAAAACAAGAACATATACAGTATGATATTTAAAAGCAAGAAACATGAAAATGGGAAACTAAAAATAAAGACCTATTGGGCCCTTTCAGGCTTAGTTCCCATACTGAAAACAATACAAATACAACAAATAGACATACAACATATACGTAAAACCTACCTACATACAAACATACATACAGACATAAGAAACGTTCGTGTATCTGATACATGTATATTAAATGGTATATTACTACAAAAACGGGAAAGTTGAAAAATGAAATTGAAAATATTTTAGCACTTAGATAAAAAATACTGCTTTAGGTTTTTGAGAAATGGAGACAGATTCTTGCATGTTGAAATATTTTGGGGAATTGAGTTCCTTGTCAGGCTTAGTTCCCATAATGACAACAATATAAAAACAAATACAACAATTTGACATACAACATATACATAAAACCTACCTACATACAAACATACATACAGACATAAGAAACGTTCGTGTATCTGATAAATGTATATTAAATGGGTATGGCAATTTTAAACGGTATATTACTACAAAAATGGGAAAGTTGAAAAATGAAAATTGAAAATGTTTCAAATAATTTTAGTACTTAGATAAAAAATACTCCTTTAGGTTTTTGAGAAAGGGAGGAAGTACGAAATATCTCGGGTTTTACATGTGTGTAAACTTCGGACAAGAAATCGGCACCTCCTTTCAAAAGTTACAAGAGTGGACTTCGCCCATTTTGCAAATAAAATCTTCCTTTATACTCTAAAATATCTCAGCAGCCTGTAGCAGCTTGCATTTTGTTGCATACCCTTGCCCATGTGTATGCTGGGCTTGGTTAGGAGCTATTGAAGACTGTAGAATAAGAAGTACTGAAGTCACATAATACTACTTTTGAAAAACAAAGGCTCAAAGTTTTCAAATTTGTCAACAGATCACAATTGTTTGAGTTGTACATCCAAACTTGGTGAACTTAATTGACACAATAAACGATGAATACAGGACATAAAACAAAAATTGTCACACTTGTCGATTTCCAATAATCAATAATCAATTTTGTGGACTTGAGTACTTGTTTTTCTACAAACAAGGATTTGAAGAAAACAAATTCATTTCTCGTATAAATGAATGTCAAAAACACTTAATTGTATATATTTAGGAATGTATTCAGTAAGACGAACAATTTGATATGCAGCTTGTCGAATTTGGACGTTGCTTGAAATAAATTTGACCTCATTTGTCCTTCGACCGGAAATAACCCCATATCCCATCAACAAAGCACATAATACATGATAATTTGAGATACATTTTGAAGAAATTAGACCAAGTTAAAAAAAAATTGACCCCGGTTGACCCCTCCCTGATCCCTACCAGGGAAGGGTCAAATTGACCAGAATTTTGTCAAAAAATTTCCCGGCATGTAACGACCTCAAAACAATCACGAACTCAATTTCGTCTAAATGTGACTTGCGTACTTCTTATTCTACAGTCTTTAATTACTTGTTCATTTGATACGCGGCCAAATACAAGAAGTGTAAGTCGATCGAGAATCATACTAGCAAAAATCTAGCAGACCGTGCAAGTGTGTGCGAGTTGCGATATACCAATCTGATATTAACAAGATGTCTGAGAAGCTACATTTCCTTTTTGTGCGGCAGATATAGGGGTATGGGGCGTTTTAACTGTGGCATAGGCTTATGAATGATCCCTTGATGTGAGACTATAGTCATGATAATCGTAACACTCATGCTACCCACATAAAATAATAATGCTAAATTACGGCTGCTTTCACCGATTCTCAGCTAGCTCAGCTGGATTGAAGAGCTAGTCTGTCCGTATCAAGGTCAATGGTTCGAGTCTTTTATCTTTTTATTCTTCTCTGTTTTTTTAAAATAGATTGGGGATGAGGTTTTTTTATATTCTGTCAGGTGAAACTTAGGAGATCCATCTTGTCTCCAAATATATCACCCAATTAGTCTATCTTCAAGACGCCTGTACACACACAAAAAAGGAAAAAAATCTACAATCTATGCCGTGAAAAAAATGTGTCCGGGAATATTTTCAACCTTGTCAGCCAACTTGACGTCGGTTCCTGTAACTGAACTTCAGTTATTAAAAACTTACGACATCCATTCACTTTTGGTGTTTTATTTAATGTAGTAATATGATATAGCTGTCATAATACAATCGGATAGATTAGGGTTGGTGCGATGCGATTCCATTTGTATTCTGGCGCTTAAGACGAATTTTATTAGCGTTACCATGCTGTATGAAACCTTAGAAATGTTGGATAAACATATGGATACAGTTTGAGCCATGCAGATTTCACGGAAGAGTAACTCAATTCAGAATGATAATGCGTACATCAAGTGGCGTCAGACTGTCGGGGTATATGGTTGTCCCCATACACATCACACCGCCGACGATCATCCAAACCGTCGTTTACGTCGGTCTGGGGTCAAAATATAGAGTTTGAAGTTTTTTTGCGGAAAATTAAAGTGGACGTCTCATTTCTGGAAAAAGTTCCATGGTATAAAATCTTTCACTTTTCAAGATATTGCCATGTTTTTATAAGCATGGTTTATTAATATCATTATTATAATCCAAGAACGTATTATTTCTGTAAAAAAGTGTGTTTTTCCCATTCAAATAGTGTACGGTCGCGTAGACATACGACGGTTCCCTTAACCTCGCGCATGATACGTGCAGTCAACAAACTGTCGTATGCGAGTAAATATGTGTGTATGATACATGTACGTGCAGTCAGAAGTATACAGCCCGTGGGGTGTTTGTAACTAAAAATACATGCATCTAGCTGTTTTGAGATTTCTCCCTCAATTCTAAATGATGAGTGAATATAAGACTCTGCTTTTATGAGAAGAGACACTAAACATTCTCGTCACGTATTTTTCTAGGAATGAATAATTATATGTATGGCTTGGCACAAAATTTGGGAATACAAAGTTGAATTTAGACTCGATTTTCTGGCAATGAACGAATGAATAAATGATGAATAATGAATGAATGAATGAGTTTACTTCGTGCCAACAACATCAGGTAACGGTATTACAATATAACAATATTTACAAATTTGAAAAAAAAGTTATTTACATCAATAGAACAAATATTAAAACAATAAAGTGTGCAAAAACCAGTGAGTAAACACTGGTATTATGTTTACAATTTGATTCTTATATGTAGTTTGATGAATGGTACAAGGAAAACGGGACGCAGTTAACTCTGCTTTTATACTCTTTCCTTTAAACAAAAGCAAATCTATACGGGATAACTCTGATAATTTGAAAACTCGTATAAGCATCTAAAAACAAATATAATTGAACAGAAATGTGTTTATACATGAGCTAAATTCTAACGTATGTTCACCTATAATGTTTATTCAGCAATACTTACTAATAAGTATTGAGTAAATTTCTTTTCAGTTTCCAAGTGGAAGTCTCGAGAGATGGAGACACTCTGAGTTCAGGAACTAAACCATTCCTACACTGAATTGCGTATGAGAAAACAGATTTTTTTCACTCAACTTTGTTCTGCTACCTTGAACGAAATAAATCATTTCTTTCAGAAATACGTGTATTGTGCGAATGCATCGATGATGCCAATATAAACTGATTAGTGACTCGTGCTGGCGATCATTATTTCCATACATTTAAAGTGATAGGCTAACATTGCTGGAGCTTCATTTAAAAATTGTCAAATTTTGCATATGCTGAACTACATAGTAGTGTTCATATGACAAATCAACACCTAGAATTAAACAGAGTTGGAAAGTTCACTGCAATGGCAAGTTAATGCATGATAAACAATTAAAACCAGGGCGAGTTTAAATAGCATAGGTGTACACACAGTAAGTCTATGGGAGAAAATGGGCAGGTGAATCCGATCAACGTACGATTTTCACTTTTTTAAAGCACTAAATAATCATTTTGAAATACAATTTTTTCAGGGCGTCATTTTTAGACCTTATCAAAGACAATGGTAGCATGGGGAATCATGTAGCTCAGATTTTTTTAACTGTGGTAAATGTTAGCCAATACCTTTAAGTAAAAGACATCTACTATTTTCAGGATATTTTGTTTTGCAAAAAGTGCTGATTAATGAGCCCCAGAATTACCTTTACACACAATTCTGACTACTCTCTTTTATAGAAGTAATATTCGATTCGACATGTCCCCATGATATTACATCATAGTTAATGTAAAGTAGAATAAGTGTATTGTACATTATTTTCAGTACATTAGCTTGAACGAAAAACTTTAACCTGTTAATGATTCCAACCGTTTTTTTATTTTTTTTCACACAGAGCATGGATATGAGGCATCCACGACAAATTCTAATCTATAATCATACCTAGAAATTTTGTTCTTTGCACTTGATTTAACTGTATGCCAATTACCATGACAGGAATTGTTTGATCATATATCTTTTGTCTGAAGGTAAAAATTGCATAATTTGTTTTCTTGAAATAGTGTTTTCGCACAGCGTGGACTGATACGACTCGGTTCGGATGACCGCCGCGCCGATGATACGACTTAGCACGTGAAATGTATTCGATCGTACACATGAAAAAGTGTCCATAGGGCGATCGATCGACTGATTAATCGAATCAGGTAATCGATTTTACTTTTTAAAGTCGCTTTGGTTTGAAATTATATTGAAACCGATTACAAATCGGAAGGAACACAATTTGCTACTCTTTTGCCTAGAGTGCATGTCTCAAATATTCTACATAGACAGAGACAAAGTATTCAACGTATTGCAAAACTTTGACTAACAATTACTTATTGAACGAAAGAGAAGTGGGCAAGAAACAGGAATAATATAAAATCGCCGCAGAAGCTTTTGTGCTATATTTGAAATATGTTTGAATTATATCCAAAAATCAATTTTGTTGTAACGGTTGAATGAGAATGAAATCCTCTTTTGGAGGGAGGAAAGAAGAAAAAAGTGACTCCTAAAGAAACAGAATACCACCTTGACACAAGACTACAAATGTTCGCAGAACCGGCACATTGTCTGATAGCGGTCCCATAATTGGTTCTGTTTTCTTAGTGGTTCCCCGAATGGTAATTTTTTACTGGTCGATTGCCAATACAGTACATTTCGAAGAATTCAAAGTGAAAATCACCAGTTCCTAAGATTATTTTATATTCAAGTGTCTAATCACTCGATTACTCATCCAGGAAATGAATTAATGCTTGTAAAATCATCATTGCTACAAGAGTATACATGATAACAGGAGCAAATAGGAAATCAGCAATTTCGGGAGCCTGGGAAGGACGGGTGGTTTCGCGTGGATTTGACAGTCCAGTGTATCAACCAAACAAAGTAGTTGACACACCGTGTGCCAGGGGCGGCGGAACGTATTTTCGGTTTTTTTTTTTTTGGGGGGGGGGTAAGGCCAAAAAAGGGCACTTATATGTCAAAAGGGGCATTGGGCGCATGCAGATATTTTCACCATCACACACAAAAATATAATCGGGCAAATCTACTCATTTCTGTGAGGTTCAGCGCTGACACTGGGCTTATCCAGCTCTGAGTAAATACGTACTCACAGACGAGAGTTAAACGCGTAGAAATTTACTCAAATCATGAGTATTAATTCACTGACACTGGGCTTATCCAGCAGTGAGTAATAAAGGTTAAAACTCACGTAACGAGTTGATCATATCACACACCAAAACGAGCTGATAACAAATTTACTCACACACTGTGTCCAGAAATTGTACTCAAATGATGAGTATTCATGCACTGACACTGGGCTTATCCAGCAATGGGTAATAAAGGTTAAAACTCACGTAACGAGTTGATCATATCACACACCAAAATGAGTTGATAACAAATGTACTCACACACTGTGTTTACACTAAATTACACACTCGATGTGTACACCGGCTGTACTCACACGCTGAATTTATCATGCCACACACCAAATGAGTAAACAGGTTATACTCACAAAGCGAGTGCATGAATCGTATCACACATCAAATGAGTTAACTGGTTTACTGACACATATAGTTCATCATGACATATCAAATGAGTGAACAAGTTAACTCACACACCGAGTTCATTACGATCCAGCAAATGAGTGCCCATGCCAACCCAAGAAGCGAGTTCATCATGTCACACACAGAATGAGTACTAATATATGAATTTGACTGAAATCATGAGTCAATTATTGCACGCACTAGATGAGTAAACTAGCTGTACTTACTGAGTAAGTTACACATTAATCAAATGACCTCTTGTTCAAATATCAAGACGGTAAAATGTCATCATTACACTGTGCACATTTTTTTTAAACACTTATGAGTTAAGGCGTATAGTATCGGATTTTTTAACATAAATACAGACAGGGGCGTCGATTCATGTTTCGGAGGGGGGGGGTAGGGGTAACAACTGAAAAAATGTCCACAAGTTTCGGCGCGCTCCGCGCACCACATTATAACACAGAATGTTGCGCGAGAAACGCGCCGAAAAAATCCATTTTGTTTGTTTAATAGTATTTTTATGCTATGCTTAATGGTTTTATAGTGCTTTCCAATGTGTTTAAAACATATATTTGAATGTTTTTAATTTTTGTTTTCAAGTTGTCAAAATTATTGGGGGGGGGGGCAAATCGATATGCTTGCCCCCTCAATATTTTCATGGGCATTTAGATGTTTGCATGCTGACGACAATTACTCTCTTGATGGGAGGAGTGGGGGGGGGGCACTCTCCATATGGCCTGTCTCCCACCCGTGTCCAACAACCTCAGAAATGCACTCTAAACAGTGTAATCTACTTTACCAAATTTGCAACCCTAAATGGCGTAACGCATGAGAAAAGCTACCCTAAATGACGTGACTTCCATGAAATCCACTGATTCTGATACCCTTAGCGGCGTGAACTGGAAATCCACTAATTTAATATCCTTAGTGGCGTAAACAGTGAAATCAACTAATTTAATACCCTACCCAAGTGTCCTTCTCATCTAAAACATTATTGTAAATTGCAGAACCTGAAAACGTTCAATTAATAAATCATTTATACTTTTCCTAATTAACAAACGTTTATTTTGGAGATGTTAATAGATTTGCTCAAACTTGCACCCCTAAATGGCGTTATCTACATTACCAAATTAGTAACATGTGAGAAAAGGCTACCCTTAGCGGCGATTGCCGGAGATTGGTGTTGAAAAAGCTACCCTTTTTTCAAAATACGTCGACGACGTCCGAGGACTGGAACGGGGACCCTTTCCGACGCTTTTTCTGGACGCGGGTGCTTAGCAGGCCGTGTGGAGAGCGACCTCCCGGGGATAGGAGAACGTTCTAATACCTTTACGCTTTAATCATAGTGTTAATTACGCAGTGGGTAAACTAGTGTACTAATCTAGTGCTTGGTTTCATGGACTCATGTTCAGTATGGTGTAACAGATGCAAAATACACGTTCTATGAGTCACCAGACAAAAGACATTGTCAACTAAATGTCAATGTACTTTTTAAAAAGAACTACTTTTAGAACTCTTTAATAAGTCTTGTGTTCTATAACAAATGTATAGTACATATCTGAATAAACATTTACATGTATAGTAAAACTGGCACCGGTAATGAACTGCTTGAACAACATATCAAACAATAAACGAACTGGCAAGCGTAATGAATTACTTGGACAAACAACATATCAATTAGTTTCTTTGTGTCAGTTTGCCCACACAAACTCGTCACATGAATTATAAGTTTTGTTTGTGAAGACATCATACGGTTATTGTAAACTCCTGAAACTAATGGTAGTTTCTTTTCATGTTAGATTCCTTTTCTTAACTTACCATGAAGGTTGTTAGACCAACATAGAACCTACAGTAGTATTTAAATAATGAATATCTTCCTTGGATATATTAAATCACTGAGCATTCACTGGCATTAATCCAGTTCCATTTAACAAAACTAACAATCAATACAAGCAAATCTTGAGTTGGAGTTGCCAACTTGCTTAAAACATATAATTTAGTCAATAAACAAATACATAAATCATACAGGTATGGATTCCATTCAGTTCTATAAAAGAAGTGATGATTTCCAAAAGTGATTAGGTATCAATTTCCTGCTCAACACACAAACCTGTCCCGCCCCCTTTTTAAAGAAAATTTTGTGCATTGATAGTAAAACATTTTACTCGACAGTAATAGATTTGAGTGAATTTTTGATATAGTTGCATCAATGATAATTGCTTAGATGTCATTAAAAAGAGAAAAAAAGAAAAATTATATATGCCGAATCTATTACTGGAAAAGAAGCAATTCACATTTTATTTGGACTTACACTTATGATACTGGGTTCGACCAAAGGGACAAAATCAGTGACATGAAACCTTAAGAGGATCAGAAAAATGAGACCACTTTTTATCTTTTTGAACTTTCACTTGTCAGTGTGTAGGCCTAGGCACATCTATATATATAAAGTAGTCTTGCTCGGGGAAATATTTTATTTTCAGTATTTGCATATATTAGATTAAAAAGTAAACTCTACCGAGACAACAGGAAAGTTACAAATAAGCCAAGGTTACACCATGGGTAAGCAAATATATGTCAAGGTTTACTAACGTAAGAAAAATGTGAATTCCTGCATGGGGAGGGAACTTGAGTTTAATGCTATACACGTACACAGGCAAAAATACCCCCCTTTTTTTTTGGGGGGGGGGTGTAGGAGTGTGATGCTTTCACATTGTTTAAATCGCATTTTGCAGGAAAATAAGTATATACCATTTACAAATGCGGCATGTTTGTACATTGGGTGTATATTTTGTTAAATGAAGTTTTGGGGAAAGTGTTTTTTTTTTCCTTTAATCACTTACATGACATAAAAATACTTCAGGGGATATTTTAATTCTATGCTAAAACTTACGTGTATACTAGGGTGTTCGAAAACAGAAACACCCCAACCAACAATAAGTACTTGAACATTCATTATCATGCATACCTATCAATAGCAAAGAATACACAAAGAATACCTCAAAACCAATCTTAGAGAAGATCAATTCTTTCTAATCATACATATTAACAAATCCTGTTTAAGTTGTTTGTAGTTCCACAGATCAGCCTTTATCAATAAGACATTAGAGCGTAATTGCCCTTCTAGATCGTAATAATATTGGCAAATCTTTTAACACATTTTTTTTTTTTTTTTAGGGGGGGTTTGGGGGATCACATAACTGTTTACGTGACATTTTTATTCTCTGTCTTAATTCGAAAAAAAGACATACAGTTTATACTGTCCACAAATGAAGAATGCCATTCCAACATGAAATGAAAACTCGATGTGTCCAACAAATTATCCCCAAGCATGGAAATATACCAACTACACTATTAAAAGAAACCAATGAAACAACTATTTCTGTTTGCAAAATAAAACGAATGTTAGATTTTAAATTTCTCAAAATGAAAATGAGTCAGTGCATGATCACATCGTTATTCTTTTATTAGGGCATTGTTCCTTCATATTTAGATGGCTACATTACAATCAACAGGAGCTTTCACGACAAAGCATCAATTAAAATCTGATGCATTACTTTTAATATGAAAGCGAAATTTACCTCTACATTGCCACCAGGAGCATATTCTGTGTTTATTTTCTTTTTTTTTCTTTCCTTTTCTGCTCACACAGCATCACTGCTTCTACATGATACTATTGCAAGTATAGATCTTGAAATTCTTCTGATTATTTTTTTTTAATTCCAAACTGGCATTCCAGATACGACGAAAATTGGCATTTTGGGGGAACTGCAGATGGGATACATAGTAGACCTGAATCAGAAGGTAGAAGGGTGGGCCATTACGTGACCCCCGACCTCTGACTAGCAGTTTGTTTCTACATATTCATAAAATAATCTCATTTTCACGCTAATTTAATATGCTATGTCTCTAGCGTCTGTATGAATGGTCGTTTTACGCTAACTATGTATGGTACGTCTCAAATTTGTCAGCATGTGCAATTAACCAAGCTAAGAGAGGAATAATTAGTTCAGATATTGTTTACCCCTCAAACTACAATATCTTTTTGAGAAGTCACTGTGTATCTATCATCAGTATGTTTTCCTCTTGGTAACTTAAAATAAGATATTTAAATCCATTGGTTCTAAAGAGCAACAGTTTGCTGGGCTATGAACGTCATATTTTTATTTACTTGTGTGATGGAACTTTCACCTATAGCATTGGCTACGCAAACCTCTCTGCAAGTACCCGGCTGCCCCTGGCTGAATTTTGATCGACGCATGCTTCCATTAGGCTGGCATACCTAGCTCGATCGGCCAAGGTCTGCATTGTGAGTTTGTACATGCACAATAGATTGCACGACATATGATCATGCCAAATCAAGTATGATTTCATTTCACTGAAACAATTATGTTGTATGACCCGCGCTGCGAAATGAGGATAAGTCGCAGATCATGAAAATTGCAGATTTTGATGGAAATAGAAATCTACAATGTCTAAGCTTTCTCAATGATGATATAATTTGTCCATATTCATTGTATTTTGCAGAGCGTGATTAAGCATTTATTACGCAAAAGTTAGTAATTCTTCGAGAAAGAAATCTTAAGAAAATGCGTTTTCAAAACTTTGAAACGGAGTTCTAGTTATCACTGCCGCGTTGATGCGGAAACGATTCACGCGTACGCCTCATGATCATGATAATACAGCTCCTACCCTTACCAACCCTCTTAAGACCTCATTGGTCAATGAAATGAGCCGTTATGTAACTGCGCACTGACTGCAAAACATGAGGCTCTATCGCACGGAAATGACGTCCCACTGAACTGTTATAGTTCAGTGATGCGTCCTGGTCCAGAGAGGGCATGTTTGCAAGGCGTTCACTTTCATGAAAACGGCATGAGGTTGGAAATATCAATCGAGTTAAGTTACCAAGTTTGTCATGGAGCAAGGGACGATAAACATGAAATGAAAAGTTAGATATCTGTTTCGTTATTTGTCTGTCCTACACATCACAGATAGATCTGGAATTGATAAACCAAAAAGTTCAATTACACCAAACTGTGTATAAGCGAATGAACTTTGACGACATGTTTGCAATGTTTTATATACTGCTAATTCTATTTTTACCATGGTTTCTAACTGTTTAATACGTATACTTTTATGGTCATCTTACATGTACATGTAAATAATCACAGCCTCCAACAGAATTATTTTGTAAATGAAAAAAAAATGCCGATATATTTTTAATGTT
>JZLH01S0135559.1:20474-35712 GCA_001188425.1 Eucidaris tribuloides
GCAAATCTAAATTTAGCTGGGCCATTAACTTTTTTTTACATTGGATATTAATGATGTGATCTTTAATTAGTGAGACGTATCCTCTTTAAATCTGAAGAAGGCGGCGGTTTCTTATTATTCTTTCTGAGACCGCTTCAGAGTAACGTATTGGCAATGAAGTCTTTCCAAACATCAAAACCGTTTTACGGGAAATATGAAACTGAATTACAATGGTGGAGCAAGTTAAGCACCCCACCCCTTTTATAGGGAGCGACAAATACTACATTTTGTGTCCAGTCCCTACCCGCGCGCATGCATTGACAATCCTCCACCTTGGCAAAACAAGTGGTTCGCGAACACGAGTCTCGCCTGATTTCGTGATCAATAAAACATGCAATATAACCTTTGAGCCCCATATGACCTTTAACCTCTCCATCCTCATCAACAAAATATGTGGACATGCAACCCCACTGACATCGTTTAAACAAAATTGATGCAGAAATACATACATTGATCGTTTGACCCTAGATGACTTTGACCTATCCATCCTCATCAACAAACAGAGGTATTACCCAATGATCATTTGTTTCCAAGTTTGAACATAATTGATGCACAAAAAGTAACGAGCGAAAGTTCAACAAAAAACTTTAAGACAAATGATGGCACATGGCCTCATATCATTAAACCTTTTGACCCCTAGATGACCTTGACATCATCCTCAACAACACACTGTGATTACCATAATCATTTGTTTCAAGGTTGTGAACACAATTGTGCAGAAAATAAAAAATGAGAGCAAGTTAAACAAAACTTTAACATTTTCGTAACAGACCAATAGACTGACAGACCGGTATGACCCGGCCGGGGCTCGAACCGCGACCTTCCGGACGTACGTTCTTACCACTAGACCATCACGCGGTCTATATATATAATATATTATAATATATATCGATTTTGCTGTTTGTCGCACATTGAGGTGTTTTGCCCCCCCCCCCCCATACCGATAAAGCTGGCTACGCTACTGTTTTACAACTCCTGATTTTCTCAACTTAAGTTCCACCTCCCTAAGATGTGCACCTCCCATGCCAACAGCTGCAGTGTTGGTCCGAGACAGTTTCAGCCGAGACGAGTAGACGAGACCGAGACGAGACACGAGACACACAAACACTGTCTCGAGATGTGGTCGAGACCGAGACACGTCTCGAGCACCCCAACACTACAAACCAGCTACGCCCTTGATTTTCCCAATAATTACTTCACTGAGGACATCATTATAAATTGAACTCTTCAACTCAAAATGCATGTGTTATGGTGTATGTGGCAGGAAGGGTAATACCCTCATATATACAAATCAATAAAACGTCACAGGCTAGACATAAGGATAACTATATCCACGGGTGCATACATGCTGGGGCACATCCGGCCCGTTGCCCTCCCCCTCCTCTCCCCCTTTGGCGAGTGCATTTTTCCCACGAGTGATCATACGGCCGACGGCATCAAATACATCCGTTGCAACATGTAATCTTTTCCTCTCTTATGTAATACTACAGTTCAATCTCCACCGATTCAGGACAAATCCAGGGGGACAGGGGACATGTTCCCCCCCCCCACCACGATTTTGAAGGTGGGGGACACAATATCAAATGACCCCCACCACGAATTTAGACGTGTTCATAAGTCTGAGGGATTTTGAGAAATTTGTTTTTCGTCACAACGCTCACCCCTCCCCCCCCCCCCACGGCGAATTTTTGGTGGCTGGCGTGACCGGGAAAATTTCTGAAACTGGGATGTGGCAGGCGATCAACATGTGATGTCCCCCCTACGTTTAAAAATGGATTTGGCGCCACTGAAAGCATCCAGGTTTAGCACAGAGTTTTTACTACCCCGTAATCCCATAGGCAATCGTAGACACCCGCACACAGAGGGGACGCACAGGGGGCAGACGGCGTGGTCGCCATTGAAACTGTCAAAACACACAAAATCATGGCGTTTTGCATTGTAATTCATGAAATTCAGGTCTTTTGGATATTTCGTCCCCATTTTGTTTACGCCCTCCCTAAGATTTTACCCTGGCGCCGCCCCATGATCGCACAGACCTATACGTGTATTTTGGGATCCATGAAATATATATGAGATATGATTTATATGCGCCAATTCACTCTGCAGAGTGCTCTAGGCGCAGGGTATACTATAGAGTTTTGGGGGAGGGAGTTGAAAAATGGGAAAAATGAAGTAATTCAACGGGAGGCATTAACAAGTAAGTTTTTAGACTGCGTTTGAATGAACTCTGGGTATTGCAACTTCTGATAACGCAGGCAGGCTATTCCATAGAGCCAGACCAGCGTGAGGAAAGCTCCGTTTCCCCATGTTTTTGTAGATTTGGAACAATAGAGAGAACGAGATTTGGATGAACGTGAAGATCTGACTGGGGGTAATTTCTAACTAGACCTATATTATAATGAGGAGCAGAACCCTTCATGCAATGGAAAACGATATGTTTACGATATCCAGAATCTGCTATTATTTTACGTTATCCGGGGAGATTACCTCACAAGCTTCATACGACGATCTTGCAATATTGTTCTTTGATGGTTATGGCTACCAAAGTTGCCACAATGACGCAGTATGAGGTCCTAGTATTAGGCTATCCTGCTGGTCATAATAGTGATGTTTATTCACAGACGCCTTGCGATTAGGATCGGAAAAACTTTCAGTGGCTCCAGGCGGATCCCACCGCTACGCAAGAACGCACATACCCTACAATATCTCCCATTCCTGATAATTATCGTTATAGAGGCTGCCGAGGTGGAAAGTTGTACTGGGCCCCTGGATTAGTGACGGAAGGCTTAATATCCATGTTGAACACACCTATAACGTCCTGATCACATAAGCTGATGGCTAAAACCTGCGAATGACTAAAAAAATCCCGTACTTCAATCTTTGCAAGGAGATGAGCTCTCAACGTATCAGATGGCATATCGCCAAGCTGATGATATCGGAGATATGTCTGTAATGAAATCAATTAGAAAAGGCGGAAACAATTCACGCCAAAACTCAGTGCAGAGAGCTCCACGCTCGATCTGTGCATAACTTTTTTTGTACTGCAGTGAGTGTTCGAGATGCGAAGGTTATGTGTCTCTCTTCCCCGTTGTCTAACAGATGTGAAATTACCTACACCGTATAGGCGTACATGCAGGTTCACTGGCCTGTTTACATCATAATGTTCAAGCATGGTACTCGATCCTAATCAGGCTTTGTACAATTTGAACGTTTCTTCATACTACATACTTTTTAGAAGCTCACTTAGTGGGCTGCCAACATAATTATGATTAATACATTTAGCATGAATTTTCCAAAAGTACTGCACTACTCCCTAAAAATATCTCAGGTCAGAGATGTTATAGCTCTCGCTTTGATGGCTGATGGGTCGTCCGATTCCCTTCATTATTATCACCACCTCACCTTCCAGCTTTAAACTCGTGAACAACTGATGTTACAGGGAGCCGCAGCTTCCCAAATCTATAAATCCACATCCATAAGCATTCTCAAAACAATCAACTCAATTCACTAGTACGAGTTAATCTTTTGCTAAATCCTTTTCAATCTGGACACTACCACCCTCACACTTGTATTTCCAATTGATCGTTCCTCAACGACACTGACCGGGTATCCAGCTACATCTCCTACAGCTGGTGAGTCCCTCCTCCCACCTAGGTCCCATTACCCGACATTATCATTAAGGTCATCCATGAAAGCCTGATCAAAGGCCACAACAACCAACGCAGCGCTCAACCCTCAATCTTCGTGGCCCCACATGGGGTCAACACTCCATACCCAGACAATAGTAGTGGTATACTGGACCCATCGGAATACCAATCCTTAATGCCTGTCATTCCGTCATTAAATCTGAGACGTGAAACCTACTCCAGAAAATGAAATAACAGCTATGCACTAGGTTTCGGTTCACCTCAGGACCCCAGAGAAAAAACTTTAAGGAAAAATTTATGTAGCTGTGAGCACTGAGTGAAGCATTCGCCAGATCCAATCAAATAACATCTACACCCTTCTTCTCACTCATCGCCTCTGACGACTCCTCCTTTGGGATATACACCCCTTTAGCCAAACATCAACTGGCTGACAATCCTCTCTGCCACAACACTCTCAGTCAAGAAATGAAGAAACATCGTCAACAACTAACTTGTAGGACAAACCGTTCTGTCAGCCACATCTCCCGACTCGGCCTTCTCACCACTTCATCTACCTCCATCCTAATTTCCCAAATCAAAACCGACTCGTTTTCTGTACGTGGTCTCAGCCAAATTCTGACAGCTCAACGAGTTGTCTCTCTCTCTCTTCTCATCACAATATGTAGCTTTTAAATGGCTCCTCCAGCTCCTCCTTTGACATCTCCAAATCCCTGATGCCCCATCTCTGAACAACCTCCTCGCAAACTTGTGTGGGTTCTACAAAATTCCGTCCTCTCCTTCTCCCTCCTCTTCCGCTTGTTGGACTGATATATACCCTCCTCACATCCTTTTACCTCTTCAGCATTTCTCATACAAACCCTTCAAGACTATCTCTTTCTCTCTCATCAGCTTATATCCATCTCCGATGCAAGCTCTTCTTCTCAGCCTTGAATTGAGCCATCAACCGCTCCATCATGGACTTCAACCCTGGCTTTCCACTGCCCCTTCTCGTTCCCAACACCCCCCCCCCCTCTCCGCCCACAAATCTAGTCCAAACAATCAATCTATATGGGTCAGAAGTAGATTAAACGGTACAATTTTCCTAGTATGAGAGTGTGTGTATACCTGTGTGAATGTAAGTATGTCAGTGTGCGTGTATGTGTCTATGTGGCATCTGAAAATTTGTATGTGATCATACTTGTCATAAATTCAAGAATTCACAAGTATTTCATCTTCATGTGCTCAATTGAAATGTTAAATTGACCGTTACCCTTGACCTGACATTTTTGTTATATAAAGGAAATGTGTGTGAAGTCATATCTGCACATCAATAGGCTATAAGAAGAGCCAATAAGAACGTAAGGGTTATCCGTTATTTTTTGAAGACCTATTACTGATTTTAAAAATGTATGGTTTAGTCTATGTGCGTCAGGTATCGTGGTAACGAGCCCAAATCAGATATGTTTTAGGCCCCATGACTTTCATTAAAAATCTAATCGGAACATCAGTGCCTTGTATTTTACAATTAACTCAAAGTTCATCAAAATCTGATCACCAGTTTATTTATTGTTGGAATGAAACCAAATCACATACAATAGCCCATGCCCTTTGCAGTTGAACTCTAAATATAATTAGTTTATTTGGTGCCTCATGCTACATGCTTGATGCTGTAGTATCA
Source organism: Eucidaris tribuloides (assembly GCA_001188425.1). Classification (NCBI taxonomy): domain Eukaryota; kingdom Metazoa; phylum Echinodermata; class Echinoidea; order Cidaroida; family Cidaridae; genus Eucidaris; species Eucidaris tribuloides. The sequence goes on from JZLH01S0135559.1 coordinate 25,818, forward strand.
AATCCATCAGTTCTTTCTTAAGTTATCATAGTAACGAGCTCAAACATGTCTAAGGCCCCATTCGGGATCATAATACATACTTGGTCCTAGTTACATTCAAAACCCATCAGCCATCGAGTTGGATAGATGCACAGATGGACGCAAGGATACCCGGAAACGTAATGCTCTGGCACCTTTGCGGTGAGACATCAAAAAGCGAAGCTTTTCTACTGTGACGAAACTGTAAGTTTGCAGAATTTCGAGAATTTTGCGCATCTATACAGAGAGAGCCCTAAAATGTGTTGATGCCCTCAATAAACGAATAGCAAAAGCAAGTTAACACATATTTACGTGAAGTATCCATGACTCTTTTAATAATAGAGTTTTCGGGCTGATGGGCTGACGTGAAAACTTTTGGATTTGCCACTCCCTTTGAAAATTCTGAATACGCGCCTGTTTAAAGACACTATATAACAGTGTGGAAGCCATTTATTTAAAAAATTTCAAACCCTGCTTTCTGACACATCTGGTTAGTGTTTGGATGGACAAATAAAACACGTTAGAACACAAAAAGTTTGGACAGTTATGCTGTCACTAGTACATATATGTGCAAATTCAAATTGGCACATTAATTTCCTATCCCAGTGATAGGAAATTCTGCAACACAGCAGTCTATGGGGGAAAGCTGGAATGGTCTCTCAATGATTTTTACTTTTTTAAAGCACTTATACTGATCGTTTTAAACTGCAATTTTTCAGGCCTTCATTTTTAGAGCATGTCAGAGACACTGGTAGCATGGGGAATCATGCAGCTCAGATTTTTAAACTAGAAACACTGTTTAACAGTGGCTTTAAATATAATTGTTTCACATAAGAAACAAATCTGAGAAATCTAATTTGATAAAATAAACTTGTTTGGTATACTTACAGTTCTGCAGATTCCTCATTCCTTACGGAATGAGGAATCTGCAGGAACTGTAAGTATACCACAAAACAAGTTTAATTTTATCAAATGTAGATTTCTCAGGTTTGTCTTCTTATGTGAAACAATTATATTTAAAGACAGGCAGGTATTCAGGAATTTTCAAAGGGAGTGTTCATCCGTGGCCAAATCCAAAAGTTTTCACGTTCAGCCCATCAGCCGAAAACTCTATTTATTAAAAAGAGTCATGGATACTTCACGTAAATATGTGTTAACTTGCTTTTGCTATTCGTTTATTGGGGCATCAACACATTTTAGGGCTCTCTCTGTATAGATGCGCAAAATTCTCGAAATTCTGCAAACTTACATTTTCGGTCACAGTAGAAAAGCTTCGCTATTTTGATGTCTCCACCGCAAAGGTGCCAGAGGCATTACGTTTCCGGGGTATCCTTGCGTCCATCTGTGCATCTATCCAACTCGATGGCTGATGGGTTTTGAATGTAACTAGGACCAAGTATGTATTATGATGCCCGAATGGGCCTTAGACATGTTTGAGCTCGTTACTATGATAACTTAAGAAAGACTGATGGGATTTTGATACTACAGCATCAAGCATGTAGCATGAGGCACCAATAAACTAATTATATTTAGAGTTCAAACTGCAAAGGGCATGGGCCTATTGTATGTGATTTGGTTTCATTCCAACAATAAATAAACTGGTGATCAGATTTTGATGAAACTTGAGTTAATTGTAAAATACAAGGCACTGATGTTCCGATTAGATTTTTAATGAAAGGTCATGGGGCCTAAAACATATCTGATTTGGGCTCGTTACCACGATAACCTGACGCACATAGACTAAACATACATTTTAAAATCAGTAATAGGTCTTCAAAAAATAACGGATAACCCTTACGTTCTTATTGGCTCTTCTTATAGCCTATGATGTGCAGATATGACTTCACACACTATTTCTTTATATAACAAAATGTCAGGTCAAGGGTAACGGTCAATTTAACATTTCAATTGAGCACATGAAGTGAAATACTTGTGAATTCTTGAATTTATACAATATGATCACATACACATTTCAGATGCACACATAGACACATACACGCACACTGACATACTTACATTCACACAGGTATACACACACTCTCATACTAGGAAAATTGTACCGTTTAATCTACTTCTGACCCATATAGATTGATTGTTTGGGACTAGATTTGTGGGCGGAGAGGGGGGGGGGGGTGTTGGGAACCGAGAAGGGGGCAGTGGAAAGCCAGGGTTGAAGTCCATGATGGAGCGGTTGATGGCTCAATTCAAGGCTGAGAAGAAGAGCTTGCATCGGAGATGGATATAAGCTGATGAGAGAGAAAGAGATAGTTTGAAGGGTTTGTATGAGAAATTGCTGAAGAGGTAAAAGGATGTGAGGAGGGTTATATATCAGTCCAACAAGCGGAAGAGGAGGGAGAAGGAGAGGACGGAATTTTGTAGAAACCCACACAAGTTTGCGAGGAGGTTGTTCAGAGATGGGGCATCAGGGAATTTGGAGATGTCAAAGGAGGAGCTGGAGGAGCATTTAAAGGCTACATATTGTGATGAGAAGAGAGAGGAGCAACTCGTTGAGCTGTCAGAATTTGTTGAGACCACGTACAGAAAACAGAGATCGGTTTTGATTTGGGGAAATTGAGGTTATGGGAGGTAGATGAAGTGGTGAGGAAGGCCCGAGCTGGGAGTGTGGCTGGACAGAACGGTTTGTCCTACAAGTTAGTTGTTGACGAATTGTTCTTCTTCATTTCTTGACTGAAGAGTGTTGTGGCAGAAGAGGATTGTTCCAGCCAGTTGATGTTTGGCTAAAGGGGTGTATATCCCAAAGGAGGGAGTCGTCAGAGGTGCATGAGTGAGAAGAAGGGTGTAGATGTTATTTGATTGGATCTGGCGAATGCTTACACATCAGTGCCTCACAGCTACATAAATTTTTCCTTAAAGTTTTTTCTCTGGGGTCCTGAGGTGAACCGAAACCTAGTGCATAGCTGTTATTTCCATTTCTGGATGAGGTTCACGTCTCAGATTTAAATGACGGAATGACAGGCATTAGGGATTGGTATTCCGATGGGGTGTCCAGTATTACCACTACTATTTGTCCTGGGTATGGAGGTGTTGACCCCATGTGGGGCCACGAAGATTGAGGGGTTGACGCTGGTTGGTTGTTGTGCCTTTGATCAGGCTTTCATGGATGACCTAATGATAATGTCGGGTAATGGGACCTAGGTGGAGGAGGGACTTCACCAGCTGTAGGAGATGGTAGCTTGGATACGCCGGTCAGTGTCGTTGAGGAACGATCAATTGGAAATACAAGTGTGAGAGGTGGTAGTGTCCAGATTTGAAAGGATTTAGCAAAAGATTAACTCGTACTAGTGGAATTGGTTGATTGTTTTGAGAATGCTTATGGATGTGGGATTTTATAGATTTGGGAAGCTGCGGCTCCCTGTAACATCAGTTGTTCACGAGTTTAAAGCTGGAAAGGTGAGGTTGGTGATAATAATGAGGGAATCGGACGACCCATCAGCCATCAAAAGCGAGAGCTATACATCTCTGACCTGAGATCATTTTTAGGGAGTAGTGCAGTACTTTGGAAAATTCATGCTAAATGTATTAATCATAATTATGTTGCACCCACTAAGTGAGCTTCTAAAAAGTATGTAGTATGAAGAAACGTTCAAATTGTACAAAGCCTGATTAGGATCGAGTACCATGCTTGTACATTATGATGTAAACAGGCCAGTGAACCTGGCATGTGACGCCTATACGGTGTAGGTAATTTCACATCTGTTAGACAACGGGGAAGAGAGACACATAACCTTCGCATCTCGAACACTCACTGCCAGTACAAGAAGTTATGCACAGATCGAGCGTGGAGCTCTTGCACTGAGTTTTGGCGTTGAATTTGTTTTCCCGCCTTTTCTAATTGAATTTCATTACAGACATATCTCCGATATCATCAGCTTGGGCGATGTGCCATCTGATACGTTTGAGGAGCTCATCTCCTTGCAAAGATTGTAAGTACGGGATTTTTTTTAGTCATTCGCAGGTTTGTAGCCATCAGCTTATGTGATCAGGACGTTATAGGTTGTGTTCAACATGGATAATTAAGGCCTTTCCGTCACTAATCCAGGGGGCCCAGTACAACTTTCCACCTACGGCAGCCTTATACGATAATTATCAGGGAATGGGAGATATTGTAAGGGTATGTTGCGTTCTTGCGTAGCGGTGGGATCCGCCTGGTGCCACTGAAAGTTTTTCCGATCCTAATCGCAAGGCGTCTGTGAATAAACATCACTATTATGACCAGCAGGATAGCCTAATACTAGGACCTCATACTGCGTCATTGTGGCAACTTTGGTAGCCATACCATCAAAGAACAATATTGCAAGATCGTCGTATGAAGCTTGTGAGGTAATCTCCCCGGATAACGTAAAATAATAGCAGGATTCTGGATATCGTAAACATCTCGTTTTCCATTGCATGAAGGGTTCTGCTCCTCATTATAATATAGGTCTAGTTAGAAATTACACCCCAGTCAGATCTTCACGTTCATCCAAATCTGGTTCTCTTATTGTTCCAAAATCTACAAAAACATGGGGGAAACGAGCTTTCCCTCACGCTGGTCCTGCTCTATGGAATAGCCTGCCTGCGGTTATCAGAAGTTGCAATACCCCAGAGTCATTCAAACGCAGTCTAAAAACTTACTTGTTTAATGCCTCCCGTTGATTACTTCATTTTTCCCATTTTTCAACTCCCTCCCCCAAAACTCTATAGTATACCCTGCGCCTAGAGCACTCTGCAGAGTGAATTTGGCGCAATATAAATCATATCTCATATCATATTTCATGGATCCCAAAATACACGTATAGGTCCTGTGCGATCATGGGGCGGCGCCAGGGTAAAATCTTAGGGAGGGCGTAAACAAAATGGGGACGAAAATATCCAAAAGACCTGAATTTCATGAATTACAATGCAAAACCCCATGATTTTGTGTGTTTTGACAGTTTCAATGGGCGACCACGCCCTCTGCCCCCTGTGCGTCCCCTCTGTGTGCGGGGCTGTCTACGAATTGCCTATGGGATTACGGGGTAGTAAAAACTCTGTGCTAAAACCTGGATGCTTTCAGTGGCGCAAATCCATTTTTAAACGTAGGGGGGACATCACATGTTGATCCGCTGCCAAATCCCAGTTTCAAAAATTTTCCCGGTCACGCCAGCCACCAAAAATTCGCTCGTGGGGGGGGGAGGGGTGGAGGTTGTGACGAAAACAAATTTCTCAAAATCCCTCAGACTTATGCACACGTCTAAATTCGTGGTGGGGGTCATTTGATATTGTGTCCCCCACCTTCAAAATCGTGGGGGGGGGGAACATGTCCCCCTGTCCCCCTGGATTTGTCCTGAATCGGTGGAGATTGACTGTAGTATTACATAAGAAGAGGAAAAGATTACCATGTTGCAACGGATGTATTTGATGCCCGTCGGCCGTATGATCACTCGTGGGAAAAATGCACTCGCCAAAAGGGGGAGAGGAGGGGGAGGGGCACGGGCCGGATGTGCCCCAGCATGTATGCACCCGTGGATATAGTTATCCTTATGTCTAGCCTGTGACGTTTTATTGATTTGTATATATGAGGGTATTACCCTTCCATGCCACATACACCATAACACATGCATTTTGAGTTGAAGAGTTCAATCTATAATGATGTCCCAGTGAAGTAATTATTGGGAAAATCAAGGGCGTAGGCTGGTTTGTAGTGTTGGGTGTCTCGAGACGTGTCTCGGTCTCGACACACATCTCGAGACAGTGTTTGTGTGTCTCGTGTCTCGTCTCGGTCTCGTCTACTCGTCTCGGCTGAAACTGTCTCGGACCCAACACTGCAGCTTTGGGCATGGAGAGGTGCACATCTTAGGGAGGTGGAACTTAAGTTGAGAAAATCAGGAGTTGAAAACAGTAGCGTAGCCAGCTTTTCGGTATGGGGGGGGGGGGGGTACAAAACGACCGTCAATGTGCCGACAACAGCAAAATCGATATATATATATATATATATATATATAATAGACCGGCGTGATGGTCTAGTGGTAAGAACGTACGTCCGGAAGGTCGCGGGTTCGAGCCCCGGCCGGGTCATACCGGTCTGTCAGTCTATTGGTCTGTTACGAAAATGTTAAAGTTTTTGTTTAACTTGCTCTCATTTCTTTATTTCTGCACCAATTGTGTTCACACTTGAAACAAATGATTATTGGGTAATACCACATGTGTGTTGATGAGGATGATGTCAAAGGTCATCTAGGGGTCAAAAGGTTTAATGATATGAGGCCATGTGCATCATTTGTCTTAAAGTTTTTTGTTGAACTTTCGCTCGTTACCTTTTTGTGCATCAATTATGTTCAAACTTGGAACAAATGATCAGTGGGTAATACCTCATGTTTGTTGATGAGGATGGATAGGTCAAAGGTCATCTAGGGGTCAAACGATCAAATGATGTATTTCTGCATCAATTTTGTTTAAACGATCGATCAGTGGGTTGCATGTCCACATATTTTGTTGATGAGGATGGAGAGGTTAAAGGTCATCTAGGGGGTCCAAAGGTTATATTGCATGTTTTATTGATCACGAAATCAGGCGAGACTCGTGGTTCGCGAACCACCTTGTTTTGCCAAGGTGGAGGATTGTCCAATGCATGCGCGCCAGGGGTAGGGACTGGAACACAAAATGTAGTATTTGTCGGCTCCCTATAAAAGGGGTGGGGTGCTTAACTTGCTCCACCATTGTAATTCAGTTTCATATTTCCCGTAAAACGGTTTTGATGGTTTGGAAAGACTTCATTGCCAATACGTTACTCTGAAGCGGTCTCAGAAAGAATAATAAGAAACCGCCGCCTATCTTCATATTTAAAGAGGATACGTCTACTAATTAAAGATCACATCATTATATCCAATGTAAAAAAAAGTTACATGGCAGTAAATTTAGGATTTTTGCAATAGTAAACGTCTTAAGAATAGACAAAGAATAAGAAATTGTAACTTGAAAGGTCCTGTCTAAAGTATTGTGAAGATATGCGCTTTCTTCTTCGCTAGGTGTGGTCTTCTTTCTGAAACTGCTTCAGAGTAATATATTGTCATTTTTCGTCTTTCGAAAACATCAAAACCGTTTCACGGGAAACCTGTAAGCGATTTGGATGCTAGGTTGAATTAAACACCCCATACGCATAGTTGGGGGGGGGGGGAGATAAAATGTTAAAGTGTGTGTTCCAGCCTTTCTGCCGTGAGTGCGCCTGCATTGGATAATCTCTCCCCCTTGTAGAAGAAAGGAAATAGATTGCAGTGCTATAGTTAGGCCCTACATAAAACATAAATGGAATTAGATTATATCAACTTATCTACAAATACATGCATACGTGAAAAATTAATTATATAGACAATTGTTATGTCATTATTGTCATAAATGTATATAAACCCAACAATTGTAAAATAGAAAATAATCTAATTGTAGCTATGTAAAGCAAGTTTTATTTCTTTTCTTAATCTTGAATCATTTTGATAGGTCTACTGATGAGAATCGTCTGTGCTGCCTGTTCGAAAACATCACTTGTTCTGTTACCAAACCTACGTTCCTGGACACCTGCTTACCAATCATGCCCGACACTACCCTTCGAATATCTGTATGGTTACTTGCAGGCCTTGCCCTGATTGGTAACGGTTTGGTTATTTTCTATCGCTGTCGTGAGAAGCCAACTAGCCGTGGTAAAATACAACGAATTTTTATTCTAAATCTGGCATTTGCCGATTTCATTATGGCTATTTATTTAACGATAGTTGCATCTGCAGATGCTCATTTTGGCCAACGATACTTTTGGCATGCTCCAGTTTGGCTGCATTCTAACAGTTGTAAATTTGCAGGATTTCTGTCGGTCCTATCCAGCGAAAGTTCGGTCCTATTTTTGACCTTTATCACTGTTGATCGTTTTTTGTGTATTGTTTTTCCCTTCGGGAAATGGAAATTTACTTCGAGATCTGCTCATGTGACTGTAGCTGTGGTATGGCTCTTGTCTTTTACATTAAGTATTTTACCGCTAATCGTCGAGTTGTATGTCTCGGGATTCTATGGTCTATCGCACCAATGTATTGGTTTACCTCTTGACGTCCAAATAACAGGACAAAGTTCTGTTCGATGGTCACCTGAAGACCGAATTTATGAGAAGATTGTTCAACAACCACAAACACAACCATCATGGATTTTCTCTGTTATTCTATTCCTGGGAATCAATTTCTTCTTGTTAATTCTGATTTGTGTGTTGTATGTTGCCATCTACATCAAAGTCAAGCGGTCAGGGAAAGTGGTTGCTGGAGCAACTGACGCAAGACAAAAACGAGAAATAAAGCTTGCAATTAGAATGGGATTAATTGTTGGAACTGATTTCTGCTGCTGGATGCCTGTGATTATCATGGGCATACTATCGCAGGCAGGAGTGGTCGAGTTCCCTGTGTCCCTGTATGCCTGGGTTGTTGTGTTTATCCTACCCGTTAACTCGTCGATCAACCCGATTTTGTATACCTTGTTGGTTTTTATCGAGAACAAGATAAAACAGAAACGTGATCCAGGAGCTGTTCAGATGCGAGTGGTTGCACAGGCTGAAGCTCAACAGCAAGATGGTGATAACGTGGGAGCACCAGTTACGGGAGTGCGTGAAGGTGCAGAACCCGAGGCCCTACAACAGGAGAATGAAAACGAGGTAACACCAGATTTACATGTGCATGGAGTTGCAGAAGGTGAAGACCAACAACAGAACAATGACAACGACGTAGCACCGGGTTTACAAACGCTGGAGGCCGGAGAGCCTGAAATACACCAACAGGAAGATGACAACGTGGGAGCTCGAGGCTCGCAAATGCTTGTATCTTCGGACGCCGAAATCAAACAAAGGACAACGATAATGAGGTAGCCCCGGGTTTACAAACAAAGGAGGTTGTAGAGGCTGAAGTACATTGTCAGGAAAATGACAACGGAGCTCCAGGTTCGCAAATGCTTGTAATTTCAAAGGCCGAATCCCAACAAAATGACAATGACAACGACATAGCCACAGGTTTACAAACGCAGGAGGCTGTAGATGCTGAAATACACGAGCAGGAAGATGACAACGTGGGAGCTCCAGGTTCGCTAGTTTCAGAGGGCGAAACTAAAACGGACAATGACAACGAGGTAGCCCAAGGTTTACAAAGGAAGGATGATGTAGAGGCTGAAATACATCAACAGGAGGATGACAACAAGGTAGCGCCGGGCTTACAAATCAGAGAAGTATCACAGGCCGAAGCAAAACAAGAGCAACATGACAACGTACCAGCCCTGCAAACGCACGAATTAGGTGCAGTGGCTGAAGCACAACAGTGATAAAAGTGATGATTTTATTGTGAAAGCCACAGTTGTGGAAATGCGCGAGGTTGCACAGACCAAACCACAACAACAGGATGATTGCAATGTGGTAGCCCCAAACTTACACACGAATAATGGTGCAGAGGCTGAAACACAACAGCGTGGTGATGGCAGCAAGGTAGCTCCAGAAGAATACGAAGACAATGTGATGAAACAAGCACTGCAGAGCTGTCAAGAGTGTCTCGTTTTGGAGGCTAAAGAATGTCAACAGGACAATGTCAAGGAGGTGTCTCCAGGTTTTGCCAATGTGTGAAGTTGCAGAGGCCGAACAACAACAGGATAACATGGACGCTCCAGACTTACAAATACAAGAAGTTGTAGATATCGAAGAAGGACAACTACAGGAAGATGAAAACGTAACAACGGGTTTGAAAATGCATGAAGGTGAAGGGGCAGAAGCACAAGAACAGGACGATGACAATGTGAAAGCTCCAGATTTGCCAGTATTTGCTGAGGATAAAGCACAGCGAGAAGAGGATGACGACGAGGTAGCTCAAGGTTTACACATTCACGAACC
>JZLH01S0135570.1:1056-17534 GCA_001188425.1 Eucidaris tribuloides
CACGGCGATTCACTTGCTCTTATTTGATTGCCTTAATAATTTGAAGCACTTTCGAAGCCCCGTGGGATGTGCGTAAGTATTATGAGCTGTCCTTAAAGGTTGTTCCACTGATGATGATATAATATATTCATAGTAGGTTAGAGCCTGTGAGATATCCCAAATTTTGAATATTTTAGTCTTAGAGTTGCACTATTCATGCCTGAATAATTAGACACTGACGGTAAATTTTCTAGGAAGGTGGGATGGTCAATATTTAATACACTATCCACTTTTCAAGAAAAAATTGTATCTATATTATGCAGTTATTACAAAGTTTTAGAATGTTCGTTTAAAATGTTAAAGTATTGTCTGAATGTACGATGTTTTTTGATTTTTTCAATATCTCTATTATATTTGTATAATGTGTTTCCCTTCGTGAAAATGACATGATATCCCGGTCCGGACTATTAATGACACAGATTACGAAAGTGTATATTTTCATTATTAAGAGGCCAATTCCTTCCCTTTTAATTTACTGCCCCTACTTTGATCTGCACATAGACTACAGCTTAGAATTTTAAGGCTCGATCGCTAGCGCTCGCTACGACATTACTATTATCCGGACCTATTATATATTCAAATTTGGATTTAGTATGTTATGAGGATGTATATTAGTCCCTGTCATCGAGATTGTGATAAAGAGCCACTGTCAAGGCGTCAACTCAACCACAGGAGGTAGTCAAACTAGTCCATGGAATTACATGGCACTAATAACGAAACGACTGAAAGTTACAGTGCCTAGTGTAAGATTGTGGGAGGAAGCAAATTGTATTTTCCACATATCAAGCGATAAATTCCAGATGCATTCAGGGATATGATAGATGCACCGTTTTATGATTTCTACCAAAAGTGGGCCGTGTTTATCGCCCCTCATAGAGGTTGCGGCTTTAGAATAAATTGTCGAACCCGATTTCCCTATCTGTAAGAGTTACTGAAAACAATCCAGTTTACAGGGTATGATTTTTTCTCGCTCGCGTTCGTTCGCTGCCAAGATAGGATTTATCCAACATAATTGACATTATATAGTACTTTTAAATACAGAAAAAAATGAGAAGCTCTATTCGTATAGGCCTAAAGACGTAATCTACATAAGATATATATTGCCTCTTTAGAATATGAGTATATTCTTATAATTTTGTCGTAAGAAGTAGTCAGTAGTAATAGTAGTGTGGTAGTCGTAGTCAGAGTAATATAGCGCGAGTGTATAGGATAGTAGTTATGTATATGAGCTAGTAGTTCAGTATAGTATAAGTAAATTGGAATATTATGAGGTAGCGAGTGAAAGTAGTAGTAATAGTAGTAGAGTGTAGTAGATATATTTGCGTAGTAATGTATAGTAGTAATAGTAAATATTAATCAGTAGTAGAGTGTGGTGGTGAGTAGTAGAAGTAATTATATGTCTTGGTGGATGTGTGCACAGTGATGATGAAGTCATATAGTATAAGTTGAGTATCGTGTATACAGGCAGTGTAGATAGTGAGTAAGTAGTAGTTAGCTAGTAGAGAGTAGTGAGTATACTATGGTAGTCAGTAGTAGTATAGTAGAGCACTACGCTACGGATGTGATGTAGTGAAGTAATTATAGTGGTTTGGTGGGGATGTGTGCCAGAGTTGATGATAAGTAGCATATTAGTATTAAAGTCGATTAAGCCAGTAGTATAAAGTGAAGTAGCTAAGTTGTTATAAAGTTAGCAGTAAGTAGTCAGTAGTAGTATAGATTAAGTAGTAGTAGTAGTAGTAGTGTAGTAGTAGTAGTAGTGAGTAGTAGTAATAGTGATGAGTATAGAGTAGTAGTGTAGTAGTAGTATTGTAGGGTCTGCAGTAATTAGATTTATCGATGGTGGTGAACGGGCGGCAGGGGCATCCCCCCCCGAAAAAAAAAAAAAAATCGTGATAGGAAAAAAAGTCCTTGTTCAAAATGATGTGCTTTTTTGAAGACCTTTTTTTTAATTCTATCATTTTTGCTGTCGAGAAGGTGAATTCTCTTTTATATATTATGTGATATTTTCTTCGGTATCGTTCTTTTCTCCTTATGTTATGCCTGAGGTGTCACGTATTAGCACCAGATGAGAACATTTTTGATAATTAATGTTCACATTGAAATTTTGTGCAGAAAAAGGGATATGATCTCATCTTAATGCGTCCGGTAGCAAGATTAGGCCTCTACTGGTTTGCCCACCCCTCCATATTTCACCTTTAAGGCAGAGTATATGCCATTTTTCTAGTTAAACTGTGACCTTCTTTTGGTTATGTACCCGATACTGAGTTTAGTGAGAACTTTTTGAATAGGACACATTCGCCAGTGAAGTGATTTTGTTTTATTTTTTTATTGTTTTTTCTATGTGTGTTTGCCCTGCGCACTGGTAGGACTAAATGAGAGAATATTTCAACGAAAGGGGCAGAATTATGTGCCTGGAAATGGGCATTTGTCCTCCTTAGGTGGTGGGCGAGTGGCAAATTTAGGCCCTCTCTATCTTTTCATGAAACATGGTCTGTGTTTATGATGTCTTCAAGCGATAAAAGAGGCTCTTTCGTGATGACTTTCCACACGGTTCTTTTCTTTAACAGAACTTTGAATTATTGCCATGTGCATCATGACTGTGTATTCATAACGAAATATACGGTGTGTTATTATCATCTTTGCACCTCCTTAAGTGTTTGTCATTGATTTCTTATGTATTTGTTATGGGTGTATGTTCTTATTTTTAACGCCAGCAAAAAAAAGATTCGAGTGGTTAATTTAGCAGCAGATACACCACAGAGTCGAAGTTTTGAGTCTCAAAATTTCCAATTTCCAAACCGCTCGGATTGCTACGCTCGCTCGCGTATATATGGTTATGTTTTATATGCATACAGAATCCATTTCAAAATGTTTTGTCTCAAGTATACATTTCCTAGCGAAAACAACTACTTCAAGCAGAATTTATCTGACAGATGTTGTTCATTCTTTTTAAAATCACTACATAAATTCGAGCTTAATCAGTGCCGAATAGGATACAAACGAGTTTTACAACTTAATTCTAAATTTTCATCAAACGCTCGTCGTGAAGTACGGTATACATTTCATATTTTAATATCGGAACGTTAACCTGATGGTGAAAAATATCTGCATGTCGCCACAATGCCGCCTATTTACACTATTTATAGTGCCAATTTTGGCTTTTTCCCCCCCCAGTGGAAATGCGTTCCGCGCTCAGATTACTAATATAATAGTCTATGTAAGATCTTATAGGATTTATCCAGTACGTAGCTAGCTTTTGCATTGTGAGGGGGGGCAACGACCGATTGTACGCGACAAACTCCGAGCGTCAATTTTCGTGGTGTGTAATGTATAACAGTTATATGGATTACCCGATGAAGTGTAATAATCACAGGGGGTGGGTTGATAGTTTTTGGAAGGTTTGTCTTGAGTGAATGGTTAATGAGAAAAAAAAAATGAAAAATTTATGCTGTTATTTGATGGAAAATTTAGAATTGTCTATGTGTGCGGCCGAGCGCGCCGAAATTTTCAAATGTGTATGTTCTTCACGCGAAGCGCGACGAAATTTGGAAATGTATATTGTATGCGCGCGAAGAAAGACGCACCAAAATGAGATTGTATGAAAATTTTGAAAAATTGTGTTGTTGTACTGTTTTTTAAACAAATTTTGGAATAGGCCTCATTTTGGGTTTCTTCATTACTAAAATATAAGTAGTATGAGATTTTCTTAGCTTGCAAGTCAAGGGGGTTGAAGCTCTGAACGCCACCTCTTACTGGATAACTATTTAAGATGCTTCTTCTATAAGGTAATGGTGATGGTATGCGGCGAGTGAGCGAACGGGACGAGGCTTCGACATTAAAGTTGATATGTATGGAAATTAATTCAACAAATTTAGTTTCTTATATTAATGAAGATTCAAGTTATTAAACATTTAATGCAGACTAACATGCATGAAGCGCTGTGTCAGGTTCGGGTTGTTATGATAAATCAATATTGCGAATAAATTGGATCCTCTCCATTCCGAAAACGGTGTACAGGAAAGGGCCTTGTGTGCGTTCACACCCGGTGTATTTTAACGACTTCCCAATAAAGCCCGGGCGCTACCGCGAGCGACTGCGATAACGCAATAAGGTTCTGTAGTGTTGGCGCTCATACTTCAAAAACGGTTAATTGTTTTTAATTAGTAATTTTGACATACAATTTGTCTTCGTGGTAAACATCTGAATGTCATTTTATTGTCGATATTGGCACGGAAATGGGGACAATCTCCCGAAATGATTATTAACTACCGTGGCGCGAGGTGATAGGCCCCGATTCATGGAATAGCGTTTGAAAACACCCGCACAACCTGAACTTAGAAATTGTTCGGACATAACTAACGTTACTTTTGTAGAATATTGTTCCGAGTTAGAATTTCTCTGACATAATAGAGTCTAATGTCCAACTGCAGTTAAGTGTAGATCTAACTCTTTTGTTTTGGCTTTGTTGAACTGCATGCTTACGCGCAAGTAATGTAATCCGCAGCTATTGCATTCTGATACGAAACAGGCCTCGCGCGTGCCGCCAGACTCGCTGGTAGGCGAAGGCTATGCTGCAAGTCGAGCAGCTAACTCAGCTGGTTATAATAAGCCTTATTACCGCCCAATGCATTACTCGGCATGAATCGTAACCCAGCAGAATCGCAACGATATTTCCAGTGTCTGGAAATGATACGAGTTTGGCAGATGATTGAGTCTCTATTTTTATTATCTTATATTACGTAATGATTTTATTACATGTTATAATCAACTGCATTTGTCCATTGGGTGGAAGAGGCTAAAGTCTCCGTCTGATAATGTTCAAAAGTGCAATCGCCGGCCGATCGGAACACAGACTCCAAGAATTATGCAAAATAAATACACCGTAAGTACCTTGCTTGAGGTCAGTCCTTTCCCCTCTTTCAGCGTTTTGTATCTGCGAAACAATGATTCGTTAGAACATGATAGAACGAGTAGTTGGAATATAATGAGAGTTAATTGAACGGATGAGAGTATTAGGCCTATTTTATTTATAAAGGGAATAACAACGGTCAGGGTTGTCTTGTTCAGCCATACCATATGAGCTACTACCGGAGTTTGCCGCAGTCGCGAGAACCCGTCTAATTACGTCACAGCTAAAGGCCGTTTGTGACAGCAAACGAGCAAATTAAGTGGTCACCGAGGTTGGGCGTGATGTTTTTCACAATAATTTCGCTTTTAGGAAGGGTTATTATTGCTGAATGACATTCAAGTTCGTTGTCGGCTGGTAGAAGTCTCTCTGTAGATATGATTATCGTCATTGATTATGGTTTTTGCTATAATGTTCCTTTAATCGAATTTCAAGTCAGAAGAAAGTTGAATTCTACAACGCACGAAGCCTTGTGTGTTCTGATATTATTGATATGCAGCAATCAAGCTGATACTCGTTTAATTTAATAGAACACAAGGTATATAATGCAAAAAGTCTTTGTTATTCAACATTGCTTGGGTGAAAACATTAAAATGTGATTGTTGGTTTGGTGGTCGAACGAATGTTGAACGGCAGAAGGGCAAATATTTCTATCCTTTACATGGTGGATGCTAGTGTGCCGCATGGTATCAATAGTTCTATTCTCTTCGTCCAGATTTTCTGAATGTATATCGTTGTGAATGTTGGATCTGTTTAACTGTTTATATAGTTGTAGGCTTGTAAAATTTTGTCGGTACATCATTTATTCTCGGGAGTCTTGATTGATTTGGGAACGTTTTTCGATTGTAGGCGCTGATTATAGACATTTGACTCAAGTTGACTTGTACCAAGTGATCAAGTCATATGTATCATGACAAGACGGTTTTGCTCGTTACACGAAAATCGGCTGACATACGGAAATACTTATGCGACTGCGAGCGGAGCGAAGGCGGCTTGAAAAAAAAAAAAAGATTTTTACATTGATAAAAATGCAATATTCTATGTCAATAATTTCTTGTTTTATTTGATGATATTTCGTCTTGTACAAATTATTTGTGCGGGTCGCTTGATACGACGGAGTCTTCGTGTACCTGAAGAATTCAGAAAAGTAATATTGGGGGGGGTCCACTGCCCGTTCTGCCCACCCCCCTTTGGGCTTACGTAATGTAGGATTATATATACATTCACAGATGTAAGGTTATCAAGGCGGGCCTTCATAAAGTACATTGTACAAGGTTGATTATATATCTCAAGTTTATGTCCCATGTCACACCACTTTAAAAATTACATTGGTGCCCACAATGGGCAGGATCCATAGTTATATTTGCTGAGGTTATTAATTTTACGTATCAGACACTGGTATAATCCGTAGTAACAAGACAGATAAGGTTATGCAGACCTCAATAAACAACCCCCTCCCCCCCCCCGCTGGTCACACCTGGCAGCCACCCCAGTCTCTACTTCAGGAGAAGAAACTTTTTTCTGATATTGATTAAAACCAGGGTATCATTATTTGAGTAGACAATATATTCCAAACTTTCTTGTTCTATGACTGTACTACTGCTTACCAATGATAATATTAATAATATATTGCTACTCCAATGCTAATATTATAATAATAAATATTGTACGTACTGTGGGTATTGCCACTGTCGATCTATAAGTTCTTTAGCGGTGGAGATGAATGATCTTGACTAGATCATTGGCATATGGATCGGACATTTAAGTTTCTAATCCTTTAAGTTGGATATATATAACTTATTTAATTTTTAATATAACAGGCCGAGTAACAGTACAGCCAAAAATGATCCATGAAACACTGGCTTTGGCTTACCTTCAATCCGTTTCACAGTAACATGGGATATGGCCGCACCCATAAATGCGTCATGCACCGGCGAAGTGTGATAAAATAGCAGTTAAGTAGCGATCTTTATTTAGCAGGCGGTCTCCAATGTTTTACTTTCGTAGCAAAGACTCAATATTTACTTTTGTTAATTCGTTTCACCCAAGAAAATGTATGATGGATAAAACGGCTATGTTTTGTTTGGATTGTATTTGTAGAAGTGTATACCGCGACGTTTACACCAACTATGCAAATTGTTTGGTCTGCGCGCTTGCAATGTGACCCCTCTTTATTTTAATACGCAGGTAACAATGCGTTATATATTTGTAGCGCGGCACACCTCTTGAATGATGAAGCTGGCCTTGCCAGTGATAAATGTACACGGACGTTTACATCGTCATGAGAGGCCTCAATGTATAGGGCTTACCTCTAGAGGTATGTCCCATTTAGGGAGGGCACTCGGCCTGGGCTACTATGTAAACAAGCTATAAATCCAATCTTGACATACTTAACAACAAACAACAAAAACATTAAAAGGATATTTTCAATACACTTCACCAGTTTTTATGTCTTGTTTTGATCGGTCTTTCGTTTAAAAGTCTTTTTTAAGACTTTTATCAAGGGGCAATTGATCCCTGGAATCTCCCCCCCCCCCCCCTTCACGATATTTGGGCGTTAATTTGTTTCAACTGTATAGTGAATTGTCTGATATACTTGAGCTTGGGTTAGACGAATGGAATTGTGAGGGGCTATCTTGTTAAACAATTCCTGCGGAAACGTGATATTTTACATTTTATTTCACGAGTATAATCCGACTTATTTTACGGTTACAGGAAGTTAACTGAATAAAGCTCCATTCTCCGACGATACTGGAAAACGGATATAAATCGGGAATTGCGAAAATAACGCCGGGTAAAATGGAAATTCATGAGAATAGAAGTAATACCTTCAAAAAATGGTAGTAAAGTTAGCAAATATGAAACAAAAGCATTCAAATGCTAAAAATTATTCTTCAACAAATACATATCATTACAAAAGTCATTAGACCTGAGCAAATACCCCCTCTACAGTCCCTTTGCCGGCTGTTCTTTCTCATACATGACTATGGACTGCTCTATTACACCGAGTATGACCGAGGTTTAAAATCAATGAATTCGTAGCAAGCACGCGTCGAATAGTGAGAAGTTTTGTGTTATGTAATAATACACTTATTATGATATATAGTTATGTTTATAAAGTATTTTCGAGGAGGTAACGGAAAAAATCGCCAAAAATTTGAGAAAACGGAATTGTATTTTGAGTAAACGAATAGTGGATTGCTTAATACTATATCATTAAGGTACGAGTATTCATAATTAATTTATGCCTATGGAGCCTGATTTCTGACGCGAAGCGCGGATTTCCCATGCAGACTGAAGTGCCACTAAAACTCTGATTGATGCTGATTATGCCATGTTTATATGTCTTGTAGGATGCCTTTGGTGCAGTTTACTTAAATTTAACAGTATGTCTGCAGTTTTATGATAGAATTATTTGAAGTTATTTTTGGTCAGTGAGGATTTTTAGTATTTGGAGGTGATATTTTGTAGACCTCATTTGCATATGTTTGTGGCTGCGTGCTTTGTGAGGCAAAAGGTTATCATGGACTGTTCATTCAAAGGAGGGTAGTGAAATTTTATTGGAACCATGTGGTAAATTGAAATAAGCGATGAAATGAATTTAATTGGTATAAACATATTTAAGAAACAAGTACGTGCACCGTAATCTGCAGAATTTGTCGAAAATCTGGGCGAACGTCGATTAGAAAATAAAACTATCTGTATGGGCAATAATTTAGGATGACCGCTACTTAGAGACTGTCCCTATAGCTAACATCAATTGTAGGAAGTCCTAAATATTAGGTTACAGTCAGAGTTAACTTTGCCATGATAAAGATAATCATTAATTTAAGAAATTAATGTTGGAGAAAATTTGTTAGTGTTATGAATTATTGGGAGTGAATTTTAAAGCTACGAATATTAAACATTTCACGTATTTCCATGCAAACATAGAAATACAGTGGGATAAGTTCAACTATGCTGTGTGTGCAGATTTTCTCTCAAAATCTGGCCAGTCATATTAGCCACCATTGTATACACGTGGCCATGATGCGAAACCATTCTTCAGTATGCACTTAATGTTAACGTAGTGAATCAGCATTCCTGTAGGTAGTGCAGTGATGCCCTGGCCGTGTATTTTGTAACTAGGTTAGGTAATCAAGAATATGCCGACCTCGCTTGAGACTGCAGATAATACTGCTTGAGTGTGTAAATGTAGCTCATTCCTAACCTTCCAATGATATAGTATTGCAGTCATAGATTTTTTTGGGGCGGGGTTCAAGGGGGTTGATGAGGTTCATGCTTTGGTGAGATTAAGGGATATACTTTACATAATATTGATGTATCTGCAATTTTAGAAGGACCCTACCTCATTTCTGGGATACATTAAGTTGAGCCCTAACCGTAGGCATTACACCTAACATAAATATTGAATGGTTTATGAGTTGGCATTATATTAGCCCTATATCTTGCCCCGCCCCCCCACCTGCTTATGGTAGGCCTTTTCGACTTGATTTGCTCGCAATATGTTCTTATTATGTGTTTTTTAGGTTTTTAAGAAAAAGTTTTTTAGGCATTTTAGTGTCGATAATTGAAAATAACAGTGATTGTACGTGGCTATATTTCTCAATTTACTGTGAAGCATTAGGTGTTTATAATAGACGCCAGAATGGTGGCTGGGGGATACTGCCTAAAAGTGCATAAAATATAAAAGGAAAAGAAGAAAGTTAGCAGAAATTAATTTTATTAAAACTGTAGATTTTAAAAGATCATTAGTCAATTTGAATGATTAAATATTAATCACGATTTGGCGTCAACCTTTTGCTATTTTGAACATTCGGCTGCCCTCTTAAGTAGCTGAGTATCCTCAGGATGATTGATGGCCTGTTCTACGCGACAGCCGCGGTTTACCTTGCGAACTGAAGTTGCACTAAAACTCAATGCAATTTGATGATTCGTATTAATGCCATTATATGTTTGTTGTGCCTTTTTGGTAGTCAGTTTAATTAAAATACAATGTCTGCGATTTGTGAGAATGAGATTTGAGGTATGTTTGGCAGTGTGTAGTATTTGGAGATGAATTTTGATTGACATCATTGCATAGTGCTTCTCAGTGGCTGCGTGCTTTGGTGGAGGAAAGAGGATTATCAGGATTGTTACTTAAAGAGGCGTAGTGAAAAATTTATTGGCAAAAATGGTAAAATTGAAAAATAGAGTGAAATATGATTTATATTTACGGTCATTACAACATATTACCAGAAACAAGGCTGCCATTTAATCTCAAATTTGTCGAATAATGGGACCCGAGAGTCGATAAAAAGTTAACCACTATGCTCTATGCAAATAATTAGCGATACTTTTTTTTTTTATTTTTTATGTAATGCAATTAAGTTTATAAACACTTCCAGTGGGTAAACTTCTGGGGGCTAATACATGTATAGGAGTAAGACAATGTATAAAATTTACAAATTGTTTCTCAAGGGAAAAGATCAGAGGGAATGATCAAAATGTATTGTAATTGTATTGTACGTGATCTCAGAACAGGTGATGAAGGATTATGAATCAAGCCAGATATAATTGAGAGTAAGGATTGCATAAAGGCATATTTATAACACTATTCTCATTGTGATACGCAAACATGGACCGTAGGTAGAGGGTTTGCGCCAATAGTAAAATGAATTTATGTAATTTCGTTTGTGATGTAGGTGAGTTGTTGTGTCGTTGAGTGTGTGGTGTAAGCGCGTGATGTTCATTTCCAGTTTTGATGATAATAGGCTTTTGCAGCGTGTGCCGTGGCTTGAGTTAGGTTGTCGTGTTTTTCTCCCATATGGGTCTATTCGTACACGTATCGTAGGCCTATAGCTAAACAATTAATCATCTACTTTGTATGAAACGCGTAATAACCGCCGTTCACATGCTGTTTTGGACAGTTTATGATTTATCTACACGCGTGTATAAGGACAGTCAACAGTGAGATATACTATTACTCTTGAAGGAAGGAAGAAAATAAAAAGAGAGATGAAAAAGAAATAAAGACGTGGAAAGAAATCAGAAAAAGAAAGAAAGCTGAAAGGAAGAGAGGAGAAAGAAAAATATGAAGCAAGAAAATGAGGAAAGGAAATAAAGAAAGGAGGAATAAAAGAAACAAAATATATATGTCGATACACAAAATGCTACAGCACGGCAGTCAACTGAACTGGATTGGGCGCTCATTGATTTCCACTTTTTATTGTATTATAAATATAAAGATGCATATATAAATGTATTATATTTTGGAAACAAACAAATTTGAAATAGAGTAAATGGTTTATACAGAGCTGGGCAACAGTTTGGAATATTTGTATTTCTTTGCATATCCCTGTCTTAAAGTGCAGATTTCTTACGAATAATGATCAATCACCCATGCAGAACAGATCATTACTAAATTAAAATGAGCTCGACTCAGGGGCGGCGCCAAGGTAAAATTTTAGGAGGGGCTAAATCCGTCGGGAAAATTTTGCCTGCCATTTTTGTCTTTTTTGTTTTGTTTTGTTACTAGCAACTGCAAGCCGAACAGCTTCCGACAAATGGTGGTCAGGGGGCCGCCTGGGGGGGGGGGGTACTTGCCTAGTAAGGTGAACGAGAGTGTGCCGCTCTAAAAGGTGACTTTTTTGACAAAAAAATCCTTAAACATAGGTATGGTTTTGGGGGAGAATCCTTAAACATGAGTCAAGATTTTGAAATTTTACGATTTACACTAGATATTTTCGCCTATTTCATCGCTAAAATGCTGAAAAAAAACCAATTTTCTTGATAAAACCCCTTAATAATAGGTACCATTTTCCGCCGAAAGGACCCTTAAAAAAAGGGTCGGGTTTTTCGACTTCAGCCGCACACCCCCGTCGGAACCACATCTGAGTACCCCCCCCCCCCGGGGGGCGACGACGACAAGAGGATTTTTTTGCCCACCATTTTTTTACTACCCAAATCAACAACAATTGGGGGCGATATTTCGAAAAACAGTAATATTCCCCTCATTTTAATAAGTTTCAAACAAAAATAGGGGTGGCCGCCCCCCGGGCCGCCCATCCCTGATCCTCCTGTGGCGCCACCTCTGGCTCTACTTCACGACAAGAAACCTTTTCCTGATATAATTGAAAACTGCATTAGGTAGAAAAATAATAATTACAAAGTTTTGTCCATGAATGTTAAGTGAAATAATCAGTCATAGAAGAAATATATTATAAAAAATAAATAAACACATGTGGCATAATTGTTATTAAAAAAACCTATTTCCACTATCTTTCAGTGGACGGAAATGTTCGTCCTTTAGTGTGTGTTTTTTGGTGTGTGTTTTTGTTTGTTTATGTGCTGGAAGGATTTATCTGGTGCCAGACAACACAATATTATAGTCAAAAGGGTGAAAGAGTAGAGACATACATGGGCGAGGGAAGTGGGGGAGCAAAGTGAACCAATCAGATGTTAAGGTGTTGATGTAAACATTTCTTTACAGGTACCGACTTATTGGGAACAGGAAATTAAGATCTTGTAAGGTCTTTTAAGGACCGCCAACATTTAATGTAGGTATATCAACGTACTTCAAATATATTGCAAACGGAAACAACAGCCTTAACCGACTGGTAGTTCTATCTCGCCGATTCAGTCTTTTTAATTATTCACAAAAAACTCTTTATCACCCTAGTCAATTTTCCCATAATAAACAATCGTGATAATTACTTTTCCCTCTTTCCTTGGTTCTAAATGAAAAAAATATTTGTATTTTTTTTCGCTAGTTTACGTGACCGTATGTCTGTGTGTCATCATGCGTGTATATGTGAGTGTGTTTAGCATAAAAGTTAAAAGAAACAATCTGCACCTTGTTTAGCTTGTGCAGTTTATGTGCGTGACCGTGTGTGTATGTATGTATGTGTGTGTGCATGTGTGTATGTGCGTGTACGTGCGTGTGTGTACGTGTGTGTATTTGTGTGTGTGTGTGACCGTGTCTGTGTGTCCACATGTCCGCATGTGTGTAGGTGTGAGTCTGTTTATATTAGCATGGAAGTTAAAAGGAACAATCTGCACTGAGCCAACTCACCCGGGATAAAACTACTTTAGAATTATATACACTGTTGAAGATTTTGCAGGCTGAATTCAATGATTCATTTTTATTGCTTCTTTAAGCAATCACCATCATACTCATTGTGACTCATTGTTGTGCAAGACTAAATGAGATCAATTTTTATCAGGGCACCGGAATAATAAAGTCAAGGTAAATGAAAGCATGTTTCTCCAAAAGTAACTAAATTCAAGAAAAATCCTTCCAGGCAGGAGATACATTCCAGCTGGTGTTTACATTGGTATATGTTTCAACCCTTTAGTTTCTTGGAGTATTTCTGATTTCTCTCAATCATTGTCAATGCCCTTTAAGACTCGGAGAACACAAAGAGATGCACTGACCTTACTCAAGCTTAACGAGATTAGCCTGAAGCATCAAGTTAATATATTTGCAACCTCGTTTGCGCATTTTGTCCTATCTGGCCCTCAGGCATGACATTGAGTTACTTGTGTAGACCGTAGATAATTGATTTTGTTTTATTATTAAAATATTGTTTAGCACAACTTATATTTTAGGAATATTATTAACGACAGTCAATGACGTAATATACTGAATATGCATATATGACCATTTTCCTCGCGTTTGAACGTGGTTGTCTCATATAAAATATCCCAGCGTAACTCTAAGCGTGACATTTGTCAGCGAGTCTTGTCCTGCATGTCCGATAGACGTAAATTTCCCGTGAGTATTTCTTCTAACGTATTTCGTCACAGTTTCGACGATTGTCGTCACGTAGGCCTAAATCTGAAGTAGATCCGAAGTGGTTATCATGAATACATCGGAAATTGATGATTTGCTGGGAATGAATGAGACAACGGTATTGATCGACCGCAGACCCAAGATGATATACCTTTCTGCCGTCGCGTACGGAATCAGCGCGGTGTTATCCGTCGTATTTAACTCAGTAAACCTCATCGTCGTACCACGAGTCACGCACTGCTTAAGTGAAAACACCCGATTGTGTCTCTTATCGCTATCGGCGATCGATTTACTAACCGGTCTTATCTGCTCGACGTCGGGTGTCATCTTTCTCTTCTCCAGCCTCCCGTATCCCATGGTCGTCGCTATCACTTTCCCTTGTTCTGCCTTCGTGTGGCAATCGATGTCGATATTAACCCTGGCGTCTGTCGATCGATATATCGCTGTCACTCGACCACTCCGATACTACGTTCTCATGTCCCGTCGTCGCATGATTATCGCGATTTCCGTCGTCGTCATCGTCGCGTTCCTCAATTTCGCCGGGAGCTTCATCCAAAGTTCGACCACCGGTCTCTGCCATCCGTACATCGGTGTGTGTAAATCGCTGGTACAACCGAGCTTCGCCATCTACAATCTTCTCCCACTATCGTCGGTCGTGATCAGTACGTACGTGAACGGTCGTCTGCTGTGGATCGCGCGAAAGACCGAACGTCAGATCCGGAGCCTGCCGGCCGCCACCGACAGTAACGTTTCGCCTCCACCGTACGGTATAGCCGGCCTGAAAGGTGTCAAGACCATTCTACTGATCACAGCCGCGTTCTATGTCGCCTGGCTCCCAAGCAACATTGTGATCCTGTGCCGTTTGACGAACCTGTACGTGCCGTCGGCGTGGGTACTGCTTTTCCGCTTCGCCATCATCTGCAACAGTTGGTGGAACGCAATCGTGTACTGGATTATGAACAAGGCCTATCGCAAGGTTCTCATCAAAATCTTACGACGGGCATTTTTGTGCGGCGGCGGTGGCGGCGGGGATGACGACTTGGCAAATACGAACGGCTCTTACTTCAATAATCTCAGACAGTCGGGACTATGACAGCATAGCACATCAATTACTTCTGGCCTTAATTGTGTTGGGTTTTGGATTTGTGGCCAGCAGGCAGTTCGAATGTAATGGGATTGAGGGCACATGTTCTTAAGGACGCATGATTCGATCCCCGTTTTACTTCAGGCCCTTTACCGTCTTGAATATATACAAAAAACATGCCTGCGTCAAATGCAAAGCTTATTTCTCTATATTTTGCATCTTCAGTCCCTTGACTCCCTTTGTGACATTAATGGGACGTGTCGAGAGAAGCTAGAGAAATAATGGAAAAATGGGAGGTAAAGTGGAATGTATTCTCGTTTTCATACGTTATTTATGTACATGTACGATAAATCGAAAACTAAATGCCCGCTGATTGAAACTGAGCATGCAGATCAGAAATCCATAGGCCTACCCTATCGCTTATAGTTGGACTGGAAATGTGGCTCCACTATTCCCGAAACTTTTGCTATGCAGTAAGGTGTTCAAACATTCCCCTTTTGCAAAAGGGGGTGTTGACACCCCCAAACATCCCTTTCTTCCCGGAATTACCTCCATTTTGTCAAAAGGGGGTGTTTTAAATCACTGGAGCACGAAATTAATGAAGATTTATATTGATGTGGCGGGATTTGGATAATGAAAATAACGGAAATTTTGCTTGTAATTTGGCTGGTAATTTTTTTGTCGGATGATGTTTCGCTTGTAATTTGGCAGGTAAAAAACGTTGGCAGGCACAAAAAAATGAATTAGGTCGTGCCCCTTCCCCCGCTCGTATTTGGCTTGTAACTTGGCGGGCAAAATTTTCCCGACAGACCTAAGATCGCGGATTAACACCCCCTTGGCAATGGCATTCTTGTCTTATGACCAAACCAGTCGAGCCGTTTTCGGTGGAATAAAGGTGTTGACAACAGATACCTATCTGACGTTTTCTATTCACAGAAACTCTGTTACAGGCCCTCAGTTTAATGTGATTACGTCTTCTTCTGTAATTATATCAAATCCGTACTTACTAGCCTAACAGTAATATTGTATTCCTCTTGTTTTTATTTGTTGAATTTGTTAATTGTATAATAAAAAAAATAAATGTGGTTGCAAATAAACAAAAACTCGGAATCTCAAGGAATTCTTGAAGGAGTTGATTTAGCCCTCATTGACCTATTTGAAGAGAGAAATAAGGTTGTGCAGCTCCAATTGACGGATTGATGGACTGATTGAGTGAATGAATGATAGATAGATAGATAGATAGATAGATAGATAGATAGATAGATAGATAGATAGATTGATTGATTGATTGATTGATTGATTGATTGATTGATTGATTGATTGATTGATTGGTCTATGGGTGGATGGTGTGTGTGTGTGTGTGTGTGTGTGTGTGTGTGTGTGTGTGTGTGTGTGTGGTGAGTGTGTGTGTGTGTGTGTGTGTGTGTGTGTGTGTGTGTGTGTGTGTGTGTGTGTGTGTGTGTGTGTGTGTGTGTGTGTGTGTGTGTGTGTGTGTGTGTGTGTGTGTGTGTGTGTGTGTGTGTGTGTGTGTGTGTGTGTGTGTGTGTGTGTGTGTGTGTGTGTGTGTGTGTGTGTGTGTGTGTGTGTGTGTGTGTGTGTGTGTGTGTGTGTGTGTGTGTGTGTGTGTGTGTGTGTGTGTGTGTGTGTGTGTGTGTGTGTGTGTGTGTGTGTGTGTG
>JZLH01S0135570.1:18242-32360 GCA_001188425.1 Eucidaris tribuloides
TGTGTGTGTGTGTGTGTGTGTGTGTGTGTGTGTGTGTGTGTGTGTGTGTGTGTGTGTGTGTGTGTGTGTGTGTGTGTGTGTGTGTGTGTGTGTGTGTGTGTGTGTGTGTGTGTGTGTGATTGGTTGGTTGGTTAATTAATTTAGGATTTGAGTCATGTTTACACAGCTAGACAGATAGGGTGTCATTAATAAAATATGTACACAGCAAATCAACACACAGCTTTCTATGGGGGAAACTCGAGATGGGAGCTCATTGATGATGATAAATTATTGTTTTGAACCACACTATTTTGGGGGCTTCATTTTAGACCTTGTTTGAAACATTACTAGCGTGGAGGATCATGTGCCTCAGATTTTACAACTGGACTGGAAATATTTTTAAACGATGCCGATAGTTATCAAACTTAAAATTTACGTTACAGAAATTTTAAAAAGATGAACGTCAAAACAATATACTTTTATTGTTTGGGATAAAGGTGTAAATGGTCGGTCAAAACTTCAAGGCCAATTATTGACTTTCTAAGCTAATTTAGTTTATTTAACACCATCCAACCCGGTATGATAATCATCCGCTCCGAGTAATCTAGTAATGTTATGAACGGTTTGAAAATTCCTGCTGTCAGTTTCTTTCAAAAGTTGGGCAGAACATAATCTAACTACCATACAAATGTTTCACATATAAAGCAATATTTGCGGATGTTCGTAAACCTATCATGCCGCAATTGCAAAACAACTATAGATACGTTGATTTCAAAGTACAATTAGAGTTGAGTTTCAGTTGACTTTATTTTATTACGGTAAAATATCTGTAATGAGCTGGGAAGCTGGTTTTCAGCAAGACTGAGAATCGTGTAAATTAAACTCAAACAAATAAAACATAAATATATAATGAGATGAAACAATACAACGTTAATCATAGATAACATACACTAATGACATGGTCACTAAACCTAAAAGAAAATAAAACCATAAATAGTAGTATACATCATACGCGTCCGTATACATTGATGATACACTCATTGGCGGCGATCGGGGGGGACGGTGGGACATGCCCCCCCCCCTCGAATTTTTCTGGGGATCGTCCCCCCCCACCCCCCCCCACCCGGATTTTTTTAAATTTAATAAGGTTTTTTTTCGATTTTTTTTAGCATTTTTTTTGGGGGGGGGAGATTTTGTAATCGGCAAAGCTATTCAAAGGATAAATGTGATGAAATGAGATTATTAAACCTTAAAAATGGGGGGTGAGAGGGATTTTAAAGTCAAAATTTCCACTTTTTGGCAATATGTATGTGTCTTTGGGGCGTTTTTACCCCGCGCGAGGGTATTTTTATTACGCCTTCGGTGTTTTCACCCCCCCCCCCACTCGTCACATGAAATCTCCACTCCTGGATACACTGCTATCTGAAGTGTTGTACCGTACATTGAAATACGAGGGGATGTTTGTATTACTTACAGGCCTCCTTACAAAAATGAAAGAAATTGGTTGACTTACTTTCTCGTGCTCAAAATAGTGCAACATATGCTATAACGCATGCATTTTAGTTGAAAGGATGTTTCTATAACGTTGACCTAGATGAGGAGGTTATTATTGGAAAATAATAAATGATTGAAATGAAGTCAATTAATATTCTTTCTCCTTTCTTCTCCAAGGCCAAGAAAGATTATCCAATGCAGTCGCAACCACGGCAGAGGGACTGGAACACAAAACTTATCATTTTTGCTTATCTCTCCGCCTTGGAAAAGACAGGAAACTTAATATTCATTGACATCATATCAAATCATTTATTATTTTCAAATAATAACTTCACTAGGACATTATATAAAGACACCTTCAACTCAAAATGCATGCGTTGTAGCGTATTTTGCATTCCTTTTGGCATGAGAGGGTATTATATTGTAGCAGGTGTAAAATGAATCCAGGACAATATTAATGATCATTCCAAATCCCAGGTTTCGAAATTTTACTGGTCAGCCCAGCCCCCGAAAAGTCGCTCAGCGGGAGGGGAGGGGGTGGGGTGTATGGAGGTAGTGACGAAAAATTGTTCGTTTCAAATCCCAGGTCCAATTTTTTTCCCAGTCAGCCCAGCCGCCGAAAAGTCGCTCAGAGGTGTGGGGGGCAGGTAAAACATTTTCCAAAAAAATATAATGCTGAAATCGTATGTATGCGGCTAACGTTTAAACGGATAACAGGGGAGTGTTTCGACATAAAAGCGTGGTATTTTACGTAAAAAGGAGGGATTGGGGTGTTATCAAAAAAAATCCAAATAACCCCCATTTAGCGAAAGGGAGTGTTTGACACCTAAAACACCTCATGCCATGTTTGAACATCCAAAACACCTCCCCCCCCCCCGCGTACGCCTATACGTCCTAGTCTAAGTCATAGACAGCTCTTTAATATACCCGAATCTCGAGCGAAGCGAGCTGCGAGCGTAGCTCAAAAAAGCCAGTCTAAGTGTCCAGACCCATACCAAGTCTGAGTGACCATACCACCACTTGATTAAGGTGAACAAAAGAGAACAGTCTAAAATTTAGACTAAAATGCACCCAGGTCTCAAGGGTTTTTTTCTGTGAATCCCTGTAGTTATTTGCTCCTTTACATTTCCGCGTCTACAGCTTTCCATCATGATCTTTGCGCGCTGCACGAGACGAGCGGGAGCCAAAGGACTAAAGCTAATCTTGAATACAGTTTGACATCGTGGAAGCCCCAATCGAAAATCGTCGCACTATATCTGTCATGAGAGTCTGACAGTACTTGAATGAACACTCAAATACCCTAGAACACAAAGTTTAGACAGTTATGCTGTCACTTAATATCAAGGCGCCCTACAGGTAAAACAGAGGCGTAGGCTGGTTTGGGCATGGGTAGGTGCACATCTTGCGGAGGTGGAACTAACTTGGTGTGGGGAGGTGCACATCTTAAGGAGGTGGAACTAAAGTTGAGAAAATCAGGCGTTAAAAGCAGAAAAGGTGGTGAAAATTTATTTTTGCTTGCCAGGGGTGGAACTCCTTTGGCTCTGCGGGGGGTGCACGTGCACCCAGTGCACCCCCCCCCCCTCCAGCCTACGCCCTTGTAAAAGTATGATACATGTACACAAGGTTATACGATTGGGAACACTTGAAAATGCCTGAAGACACTAATGAGTGGAAATATATACCAACTATACACTAGCTGCTGTGGATCTCCCAGCTGACAGGATTTGTCTCTAATTTGTTTACTTAAGGAGTATCAAACATAAACATAATAGTATTTTAATTCTATCGGGGCACGATAAAAATAGGACACATAGAGAGCCACACAACAGTTCTGCTTGCCACGAGGGATATTGACATTAGTTATTTCAGAATGAGTCAATATTTGACTACAGGATTTTCACAGGAGAAACCTTGCATAGTTTACTTGATTCCAGAGTAGTTTCAGCCCAAGTTGAGGACTACCCCCAGTCATGTCATTAACCTTTAATTAATATCCTGTATAAAAACACAGCAGTCTATGGGAACGCTCATAGATTTTCGCCCATGAATTGTAATTTTTCAGGTCTTGATTATCAGATCTCATCAGAGACTCAAGTAGCATGAATGCATACGCGTACGCAAGTTGGCAAAAGGGGGTGTTTTAAGTGCCAAACACTACCTTTAGCAAAAGGGGGTGTTTGAAAATGTTGAAATTTTGTTCGCCGCTATTCCCACCCCTCCCTTCCCCTCTTCCGGCTGAGCGACTTTTCGGCGGCTGGGCTGAATGGGAAACAATTTTGACCTCAGATTTGGAATGAGACCGGGAAATAAAAATTGACCTCGGATTTGGAATGAAATTTTTTTCACTCTTCGGCGGCTGGCCTGACCGGGAAAATTTTCAGACCTAGGATTTGGCCGCGGATGAACACCCCCTCCCCCCTTTGCAAAATCCTGCCTATGCCTATGCATGGATGATCATGTTTCTCAGACTGTTTAAACCGGAAACATTATTAAATGTTGCTTTAAAGGCATGGTGTCTCTTTTGCATAAGTACAAAAATTAACATTGTGTAAATACACTTGTATACAGATGAAAATACATTCTGAGAACCTTTAACAAAGTACTGTGGTGCTAGGCAAGGGCAAACCATTTTGTGTCTTGGTACTGTGTATGATATCATATCATATCCCTACCCCCCCCCCCCCTTTCATACAAAAGGAGGGTTTGATATAATGTTCCCCTTGCAGACGAGGATGTGTTCTACAACTTGTGTGGAATTTGATTTTAATTGAGATCTATACATTAACGTATCGAGTCCATTCTGTGACGTCATTCAGGGATCCGCATTCAAGGTGGCCAAAA
The DNA here is from genome assembly GCA_001188425.1 of Eucidaris tribuloides. NCBI lineage: Eukaryota > Metazoa > Echinodermata > Echinoidea > Cidaroida > Cidaridae > Eucidaris > Eucidaris tribuloides. The sequence continues at coordinate 22,557 of JZLH01S0135570.1, forward strand.
TGCTATTTATCGGAATTTTCTTTAAATTGTGAAATCTTAAACAGCATTTTCCAGGGCAGCTCACATTTCCTGAAGGCGGGCTGTAACATTCAGAACTTTATTCAAAATTATATCCCTCATTGTAAGTTTCTTGAATTCTGGTTGGTCAAAAGTATGTCACATGATGAAAAATAAACACACTATTCTGTGAGTCTAGGACACAATAGTTCTGAAAGTACTATAACTTTCGGAGTTATAATACTATCGGACTCAAAATGAGTCCGATAGTACTTTAAATGAGTCCGATAGTACATTAATCTGTAAACAATGAGGGCGCTATACTATTTGCCCCCACTGAACTATAAGGTGGACTCTTGTTATAAAATAGCACTTATGCCGTAACAAAATCCCATTTAACATATTTTTCCACTGTTCCAGAGTTATTATGTTCTTTCTACTTATCAGTTTATTAATTTAGGCGAAATGATACGTGTACATGTATGCATATTTGAAATACATGTACATGTATAAGAAAATCCAACAAAACCAAAGTAACTTCTCACAGTCCAAAAGTGTTTGTGATAACGAGAGTTCACTTTTATGTTTATTACATGGTGCGTTTGTGTTCATGCATTTATGATGCGTGTGGATGTGTAATTCATGGTGCTTCAGGAATGACGTGGTCGTGTTTAACACAAATAAATCACACACACACACACATCCAAATATCTTCAAACCCTGTGCGGAGGCGACACCGCGCTGTGTGTATTGTGAATACCGTTGATCGTTCTATGTGGTTATAGTTCAGTGTTTGCCCCACCCACGACCGACTAGTACCCCATAGCGGGATCGCGATTTGAGCTTAAAAAGCCGAAATAATCGTGTGTACAAAACACATGTACCGTACGCTATTTTTTTCCGTGCGCGTAAAAGACATTATGCGTGCTACACCCGTATGAAAATATGGCAAAGTTTAAGATTAACACTGGGTTGAATTCGTCGAGTTTGAGTTAGGATCATAGTTGAAATAAGAATGAGGACCAAATTAGTGTTTTATAGCTTTATGAAATTGGTACTCGACTAACTAGAGTATACGTTAATGGAACTGTATCCCTATCCGTACCGCAATCAAAAATATCGCGCACCTGTATGGCATGCGACACACACTTACTCGTAGGGGTACCGTAAGTACATTTCATTTTCCTTTTTTTTTCTTTGTGTAATTTCTCTGTTAATTCGATGACAGATATAAAACAAATATATTCTGCCCTGAGAGTCTCTGTTTGAAACTATGACGCTCTCGGTTACATTGACTGTGAACTATTTTCCCTCGGGGCTGCGCCCCTCGGGAAAATAGTACAGTCCATGTAACCTCGGGCTCGTCATAGTTTCAACCAGAGACTCTCGTATCAGCATATATTTGTATACTATAATTAATCAGTCTTTACTTGACTTGTGAGACTAAAATAAACTTATCTTATCAGGAAACAACAAACAAATGAAACGTGTAATAAATCAAATTTGTCTCATAATAGCGAAACTAAAAAAGAAATACGGCATGCCATTTTTCACGGTGATTATATAAATACTTGTTACCAATCAGGGAGAAGCCACTTTACCGTTACATAGAATTTATGCAATCATTGGTTGTTTGCAATGTTATACATACAGGAAACGGTCATATTACCTACGAAAATACAAATTGAATTTCAGTTTGGATATCAATACGTTGGAAAACGAACACAATCTTGATTAATATGTTTTTATTTTGTTTGCATGATTTAGATTGGTCATTTCAAGAGCATGAATGCATGCGAGCACGTTCCTGCGTACGTGTGTGTACATTCGTAGACCACGCAAGTACACACACACACACACACACACACACACACACACACACACACACACACACACACACACACACACACACACACACACACACACACACACACACACACACACACACACACACACACACACACACACACACTGACATGTATTTTTTGGGGGATTTTTCTCTCATTTGAGAGACAAATCTTCGAACTTTCCTATCATAGACATAAATCGTGTTGGAAACGAACGAATTCCTGAGACGGAATTTTTGTGTTCGAAGTGCAGTCAAAACAGCATTTTCCAGGGCAGCTCATATTTCCTGAAGGCGAGCTGTAACATTCAGAACTTAATTCAAAACTGTAATTCATCATACTGTACTTGACTTGTGAGACTGAGAGAAACTTGTCTTTTGAGGAAACAATGAACACATGAAACTTGTCATAAATCAAATTTGTCATACAACAGCCAAATTTCAAAAGAAATGAGACATATCATATTTTGCACGATGTTATATGAATACTTGCGACCAATCAGAGAGAAGCTACTTTATCGATACATTGAATAGTGAAACCCCACGTATATTTATTATGCCTACATTCCGTTTTCTGTTTTGTAATAAACATGATCAATTGTTCCTTTTTTACATATAATGATGGCCTCCTGTATATAATCATTTCATTGTCCAAGTCAGATAATGTTATTGCATGATGACATCAGTTATGAATTTGTTGTAATTTTGTTGCAAATGTATTATTTCACCAAAATAATTTTAATCGTATATCATATATTACATTTTGTTAGGGAAAAAATTATATTCATATGTTCATGTTATGTTTATTTAAAATGCGGAAAATAAATCAAATCAAATCAAATCAAAACTGCTATTTATCATATTGTAATTGACCTATTAGAATGAAAGAAACTTATGAGGAAACAACGAACAAATGAAATTTGTAATAAATCGAATTTGTTTCATATAATAGCGCAACGAAAAAAAAAGAAATAATAAGGCTTGTCATTTTTTCATGGTGATTATATAAATACTTGTGACCAATCAGGGAGGTGTCACTTTATCGTTACAATGAACATTGAATATTGAATTTATTGTTCAATTACAGTCATTGGTTGTTGACAATGTTATACAAACAGAAAATTGTAATATTACCTACAAACATACAAATATAATTTCAGTTTGGATATCAATACGTTGGAAAACGAACAAAATCTTGATAAAAGTGAAAGGCTGACATTGTGAGCTTCAATTTAAAAAATTGTCAAACTTTGATATCTGAGCTACATAATAGTGTTTAAATTGACAAATAAACAGGAGGATAAAATAGCCTAGATCCACACAAAGTTAATCTATGTGAAGAAATGGGCAGGTGAATTCTGTCAAATTGGGTGCTTGTAGATTTTCATTTTTTTAAAGCACTAAATTATCATTTTCAAAAAGAATTTTTTCAGGCCTTCTTTTTTATCAAAGAAATTTTGAGCATGGAGGAGTATGTAGCGTCGTGATTTTCAAGATGTTATATGAATACTTGCGACCAATCACGATGAAGCCAGTTTATCGTTACATTGAATATTGAATATCCCCCCCCCCACACACACACACACACTTATTATGCTTTGTTCTTTTGTAATTAACATGGTTTGAATACTGGCAATATGCCCATAGTTCCTTTAGCGGTCACCATCGCAATTTTACGTTTTTTTTTTTTTTTTTTTTACTTTTGATGGCAGCCTCCTGTATTTCATCACATCATTTTCTCAGTTAAATGTTATTGTATTATGAGTCAATTATGAATTCGTTATAATTTTGTTACAAATGTAGTTTAACCACAGTAATTATAATTATATATCATATATTGTAGGCCTATATTTTGAGAAAAACGTATATCATGTTCATGTATAATTTTGAAATGCAAAATATCCCGGAGAGCCACTGTCATTACAATACGGTATGTACACCATGCACGTGTGAAAAAAAATGCGTAAACAGGGTTGTTGTACGTACGTAGAGTGGAACGGGTATCAAAATCGGGAAAAGGGGGTTTACTTGTAACAGAAGGTTTACTTTAGAAGGGTGTCTTTTCAAGCTTTAATACTTGTTTAAGGTATTGTGAGATCAACAGATAATTACTTGTTTCTGGTCCATTTTGAAAGTCCATACACGATGGTGTACACCTTGTTATGACAGTCCCCCACCCCACCCCTAAGCAGAAGATATATCAAATCAAATCAAAACTGTCATTTTTCATTATGTATTTGAGTTGCGAGACTGAAATAATCTTATCTCACGAGGAAACAACGAACAAATGAAACTTATCATTAATCAAACTCGACTCTCATTATTGCAAAATTTAAAAAGAAATAAAGTATGTAACATTTCACGGTAATTAGCCTATATAAATACTTGTGATCAGTCAGGGCGAAGCCACTTTATCATTTCACGTTGAACTTATTTCAGTAGTGTCATAATAATTGTACATTCGTACAGCACTTTTGCTATAATTAGTTGACATTGGACTTTAACAAACTTTCAGTCGTCGTTGGAAATAAGGTATGTTTTACTCATGTTTGTTCATACGAATTCAACCTGTATTGTTATAAGGGGGTGGTGTGTGTGTGTGTGTGTGTGTGTGTGTGTGTGTGTGTGTGTGTGTGTGTGTGTGTGTGTGTGTGTGTGTGTGTGTGTGTGTGTGTGTGTGTGTGTGTGTGTGTGTGTGTGTGTGTGTGTGTGTGTGTGTGTGTGTGTGTGTGTGTGTGTGTGTGTGTGTGTGTGTGTGTGTGTGTGTGTGTGTGTGTGTGTGTGTACCTCAATGTGTTCACTCTATATTGGTGCACAGCAAGATTATGTTATTTTGTTCCATTTCTTTTTCACAGAAAATTGATCGTCCAGAATTCGTTGTCCTCAATATACCAGCTGAAATGCACGGACAACAAGGATTACACCTCTACCTCCAACGGGGTATCAGCAAAATTATGATGTCGATCATTGCAGTTGTGATGTTCTACACATTAGGAACAACAACATCACTAAGCCATACAGCAGTGGCTGTCGAAGTGGTAATCCAACCCACAACTACAGAATGCCTCTTCTTACAAATAAACAACGAATTGAAGGCGAATTGCAAGTCCCTTGGACTCACTGAAGTACCTTCTGATCTACCAACTGAAGTGACAGAACTGGACCTCGGATTTAACTTCTTAACAACCCTGATGAATAAGTCATTCCAACACCTACCAAACCTGACATCTCTCGACTTGACTGATAATAACTTAACACTTACTGAATTGGGAACATTCTATCCACTGCGACAGATAAAAATTCTTTTACTTCCTGCAAATAACTTAAATACTTTGAATGACATGCTTACACTGAACACTGAGTTAGAAGTGCTAGATTTAAGTTGCAACAATTTCATGTCTATTCCACCTAACGTATTGAGATCACCAAACCGGTTGCGAAAAGTCATGCTTTCCTTGAACAAAATTAATACCTTGAATTTTACCGGTTATATGACTAGCAACATATCTTTGCTAGATTTATCAGGTAACCGTATTTCTTCACTTTGTGCTGAGGATTTTTTGCCACTGCAAAATTTTCATATTCAAACGTTTGATCTCTCGGGAAACATTCTAAGACACTTACGCGATTTCACCTTTCGGTACTTGAATCACGTGGAAAAGTTTTGGTTATCTGGCAATAAGATCCAAGAGTTTAGATTAAACGTATTCCTTGGTATGACAAAACTTGAATATCTGAACACTGCTACCAATCGTATAAAAACTATTGAAGTACTTGCATTGAATTCAACAAATACTACCCATGAAGTGCCTCCGTTGGCGAATTTGGTTATGAATGGAAATAAAATTTCCTCCATTCCTGCGAATGCATTTCACAATTTTAATAAACTGATTGCATTAAATTTGGCGAAATGTCGATGCCAATATTTGCATAATGATTCCTTTGTAGGACTGCAGTCTTTACAGACACTAGATCTATCTTACAATTTGCTGTCTGTCATCTACAGTGAGATGTTCATGGCACTGCCAAAACTACAAACGCTCAAACTGTCTGAAAATAGATTGACGTTAATGGGTCATATACAGTTTAATGGGCTTAAAACACTTCGTGTGTTGTCTCTAGACAGAAATAAACTTGAACGGATAGAACAGGGACCTTGGAATTTACATTCATTAGAAGCATTAGACGTGTCACACAATCGCTTGAGAGGTTTAGACAGAAATTTTGAAGGGCTGAACAATCTTACAGAACTGAGAATAGTTTCAAATCTACTCTTCGAAATGAAAACCAGTGCATTCGTAGGAATCGGAAATCTCCAGTTCCTTGATTTATCATTTTTATCTCCATGCACCACGACCTGGTTCCGCCCATTTATAAATATGAGGAATTTACTATGGTTGTATATGTCGAATTCAAATATAAAGCTGATTCCTAATGACCAACCATTCACAGGACTCGATTCACTTAAACAATTAGTCCTGACGCGGGCATCCCTATGGCCGTTTCACTTGTGGAGTATCTACAAAAATATCTCCGTTTTTGCTCCTCTAAAAAGTCTCCAGCAATTGTATTTGGGGGGTAATAACTTAGACGGTTTAATTCCAGGAACGTTTAACATCTTAAGTAAATTAAACACATTGAAGTTAGACAACTGTAAAATCTCTAGTTTGCATCAAGATATTTTTGAAAACTTAATGTCTTTAGTCGATTTACATATGGAACAAAACAACCTTGTACATCTTTCACCACATCATTTTGCAAAATTGCCATCATTAGTTTTCGTGTTTGTTCAACAAAATGTCATTGTAGAAATCGATGCGCATTTATTCCAAAATAATGAATACATCTCAGGTTTGTACATTTCGGAAAACTTTATAACTTTGATCGAAGAAGAAACAGTACTTCCTCAAGTGGAAATTGATTTATCAAAAAATCCGTTGACATGTGCATGTGAGATGCAATGGTTCAGACAATGGTTAGATAGAAGTAATGTCTCTTTACTGAACGGTGATCAAACCATATGTTCCATCTTATCTCTGCCGCAATTTAGAGGAAAGCCTCTACTTAGCTTCGACCCCAGTCAGGTTTGTGGGCCGAACATTAAGTTGTACATATGTATTACACTACTCATTTTGTCTATCTTCTTATTTGGCTTCACACTGGCCTATCGATATCGGTGGTGGATCAACTTTAAATGGTTCCTTCTCAAATTAATGATTTTAGGCTATTATGAGATCGAAGATGACCGTGAACGTCTCGATTATCCAATCGATCTCAATATCATTTATCATGATGATGACGAGGAATGGGTGAAAAATGTATTGAAACCAGGACTGGAAGAAAACCTTCCTAACCTTGATCGAGTTGCTTATGGAGAGGATAACCTCCCACTTGGAATGTTTTACATGGATGCGATCATTTATGAAATAGAGAACAGCTATAAGACCGTTCTAATAATCAGCAATGCTGCAGTTAATAACCATTTCTTTATTACCCAACTACATATGGCTGTACAACACATGAATGATGAGGAGGTGGAAAAGGTCATCCTAGTTTTTCTGGAAGACATTCCCGATGATCAGTTACCTTTCTTAGTGAGGCTATTCCTTAGTAGAAACAAACCTTACTTACTATGGACCGATAACGTGTATGGGCAGAGGTTGTTCTGGGAAAAGTTTATCAAGACTACGAGAACTAACAAGAAAATGAATCACGTTATACCGATTTAAAAAGGGGAGCAAATCGTTTGGGTACGTGTCTTCTTGACATTTAAATGACAAACTCAAAACGTATTTCTTATTTGCTATTTCCCATATCTCTGAAAGGTACACAATCAATATAGATTTCAGTATCCATTTTATAAGTTAATTGGCGAAGAGGATGAACTTTTTTCCACAAGAAAATGTTATTAGCGTTGGTTGTGTCACAAAATGATAAAGTCGTTTTCCTGTTGCATACTGTATATCCAAAGGGCGGTGGAAAAAATTTCAGTCGGGGGATAGGGGCAAAGACAGAAAGGGCGCTTTAAGTGCAAAAGGAGCACTAGGCGCATGTAGATTTTTTGTGATGAAATTACATTTTTGGCGTCAAGTTGCTGAATTTCGCTGTTATGAACTTGAGGAAAACCCATTTTAAAGAGCAGTTCTGATTATTAAAACGCGAACCAGTGGCTTTAGAAAATGTGGAGATTTCAAGTTGTAAAGTTATTCTGACACTATTGCAACTCTTGATTTTATTTTTATTTTGTTACGATGATGAAGATAATCGGTCTAAATCAAATGTATTAATCGGAAAAATGAGCAAACACTTTTTCGAAGGCCAGAGATATGATAATGATGAAAACGTATGTCGAGTAATTTAGATGGCAAAACGGGTTAACTCCGTTTTCACCTAAATTAAGTTATTAACATCAACAAATTTGCCACCTATCGACCTTAACAATAGTATGAAACTTAAAGCCAAATTCCACACACAAAAACAAAATAACCCGGGTCTTCATTTGATTTTTTCCCAAAGTTACAAAAGTGGTGTTACCCCGTCCTGCGATAAAACTGTTCATATACAGTAGTTAAATATTTCATTTGATCTTTATGATATATTATAATATGGTATATTTTTGCACATACAAGTTTCAAGTGTCGGATGATCCCGCGTTTGAGTCCAGCGAAAGGGCTGTTTGAAAAAAAAAATATCCTTAATCGTAAAACTTAGTTTTTCGACCACTCTGGTTCAAATTTCGAATAGATATCGATTTCGACAAACATTAGATTTTTTTATTATTATTTTGTGACAGTTTAAAAAATAAACTTGGGGGCAAATATCCCCCCCCCCCACCGACCTTGGTATATCCCGTGATATCAGACCAAAAAAAGATGGATTTATTCAGTATTTGGATAGAGTATACGTACATGTAGTACATTTTTCACTGATAAGGTTCTAGAATGATACTTTCTTGTTTTGCATTGTTACTGATTACTTGACTGATATCTATAAGTGTGCCAGTACTATCACAAATAACGATTAGAATGATATGTTTAAAGGTAGTAGATAATATTTGTCTCGAGTCTTTCAATAATGGTGCACATCATAGTTTGCAGAAATTATTTATAACTACACTAACTTCATCTCATCGATGTTTCTTTGTGATAACCAACAATACAGAAGAATACTCTTAACAGGAGAAATTGAACATACATTTTCACTAGATTAACGAATTCTGATTATAATATTTAAGTCTGCTCTTTCAGATGAGGTATAACTCATATAACCTTACCGCCTTATTAACCCTTTGGATGCTATAATCTAAAATATAGCCGAAAATCTCGGGCTCCCCCGAGATTTTGTGTTAATTAATTTAAAAAAAAAACTAAAGACATTCAGAGTCTATTTTTGCAGGGTTATGACTTTGGGGCATAAAGCTTTTAAATTAACAAAAAAAAATCACCAAAACTAAACTTGGGCTTTAAATCATTATTGACGTTATAGTTAAAAAAATCCACTGGCTATATATCAATAATTTGGTTAGATAACTTGTAACCAATATTTTGGACTTATTTTTTAGACGACTGAAAACAGCAAGGATATGTTATGTATATACTAAATTTTACAAGCTGCAATGGCAATTGCAGCATGATTAAACATTATTTCCACATGATGGTGCAAACATGAGAAATTGTTTGTATACGACTTGTAATGGATCATATTACCTGCACTTTATGCAATCTTGAATATAACTTTATCATGTTATACAGCTACTTTACGCTTTTATTGTTGTGTAAATTAAAATTTTGCTCCAGTCAAGACACGTATTGCCTAACTAATGTTATAACTGACAATTTATGTTCAGGGAATGTAGCCCAAATCCGTGCATTTTCTTTACTTGATAATTTGATCAGAAACGAGATGTCTATTACTTAAATTTGACCCGAATAGCTTTCCGCAGTTAACCCGTAGAAACTAGA
>JZLH01S0135570.1:33982-51862 GCA_001188425.1 Eucidaris tribuloides
GATGTTTCGCAAAAAATACAACGACGAATAGCCAATGAGAACGCGGTAATTGCTGCGACTTTTTATCTACAGCCAAGCGAGTAATAGGAACACTGTCTTCCAGTTACGTATGTACGTATACCAGCAAGGCGACGGTCGCACGGCTACGGGCAATGTTCACCATGCCTCTTGCGGGCTACGCGCAAAAAATGCGTCAGGTTTTGGTGCCGTTTCTATAATAGATGTCATAGTGTAAAACAATACAATATTACACTCTTTCCAAATGACTCAATTACTCCAATACCTTGGAAAAACTGTGTTTAACAAGTACACGCTTTTGCAAACATATTCATGCTGTCATGTTGTATACATGTTCAGAGGTTAATTGTCGTATGTCAAATTATTTTTTTTTAAATCGATTTCTAATTTCTGAACACTAAGGTCCGAAATTCTGAAGTCAGCTTTCAATTACATCTTAAGTCTAAAACTCGTGTAAATATCTGATGTCGAGTCTAAATATCCGAAGATGTAACATTCCTTTTCTGAACCCAGTTTAAGTTAAACCTCCGTCTAACCAAACCTGACTTTTGGAAACAGAAATGAAATTAAACCTGACTTAGACTGGAGTTTGGGTTTAAGCCAAGTTTAACTCAACTCGTGTCTAAACTTAGACTTGAGGTAGGTAAACCTGACTTAAGATTATGGGCCTAAGCGTCAATTATCAAAACATAATTATTCATTACTGTCTAAACACTGTTTAATTGCTGAACACGTTTTTTTTTACAGTATAAGGGCTTTGAGAACATATTCGATTTTGTCCTCATCTTTGTGAAGAAGCTAAAGGATTAAGATGTACCTGTGTAATGTATATGTTGACATTTAGGAGATTGTGTAAATTAGTGTAATTATGTCATTGATTATATAGTGTAAATGGGACGTTGTTCTTCCGAGTCGTTTCATATGGACTGAAAATGTAGCTGTGAAAAAAAAAAAATCATTCTCGATCATCAGAAATGTGTGCTATATGGCTGTGGGTGATAATCTTTCACTCAATTTAATCTTTCATTGTATAAGAGCGAGGAAATTATACACAAACGTATATTGCGTTAGGTATTTAATTTATCACATTTTGTACATTTTCAAAACACAATTGGTGCAAACGCATGTGTCATATGTGTCATATAAACTGTATATACAGTTTGTCTATTCGAACAATTCTTTCGTATGAAAAGTATGCACCAATGATGTAAATATAATATTTACATTTTCAGAACTCAAGTATAACGTCTACTTTATGGATAACAAGAATAAGGGTTTGATTAAGGACAGGATTTGGCCACGGGAAAAAAAGGTTGGCCGTGATTTTGATTTCAAGCATAAATGGATCAGGGTAATGAAAATGTCACGAATTGGAAAATATTTGGCCGCGAGTGGAAATCATTTGGCAGGAGGGAAAACTGGCCATGAAATCTTTCTTTCAGTCGGATCGGGGGGGGGGGGGGCTTTTGCTGTGTGGTTTTCTGTCGAGCCCTTTTCCATACACACGACAAATTCTTCGCTAAACGGCTACTTTACTTAAACATATTTTTTGAAGAAGATTCTATTGGAAGAAAAAAACCTTCATTTTACTCATCTTTTTTCTGTTTTTAACAGAAAGTGTGAATATTTTGATCAAAACAATTAGATAATAAAACATGTACTACAAGTGTATATCTCAACATCATTACCCTGTATCGCACAATTGAATTGAAAATATATCGTATATCAGTATAAGTACAGTGTCACTTTTGTCCATTTTTCTTTTGCAACCGTGAAATTATAAAATTTATAGATTCACATTGGTTGATTGATTGATTGATTGATTGATTGATTGATTGATTGATTGATTGATTGATTGATTGATTGATTGATTGATTGATTGATTGATTGATTGATTGATTGATTGATTGATTGATCGATTGATTGATTCATTCATTCATTTGATTGGTTAAATGATTGATTGATTGAGTGGTAGGTTGATTGATTGATTGATTGATTGATTGATTGATTGATTGATTGATTGATTGATTGATTGATTGATTGATTGATTGATTGATTGATTGATTGATTTTATTTTCATTTCCATCATACATGTAAATATAAGCAAATAAAAACACAAAGACATAAACGTAAACACAAATAGATACATGTAAGCCACTTGGACGTGATTGCACACAATATTTATTTTAACAAAGAAGGCATACATGCATGCATACTTAAAACATGATTATTTCAACATAAACAAATTTGAAACGAGCCAAAACTATAAAAAAACAACAACAACAGCGGAATGATAAGATTGATGGAAATAGGGGGGGCGTCCTCTAAAAATCTACGCTTGAATTTTGAGGAACCCTCAAAAACAGAACAAAAACCTTTGTGATAATGTTTGGTAGAATATGTGTCTTCTACATTTACAAAAAGTCAAAAAAAAACAAATAAACAAAGAGAAATGTCCTACGAAAGTCTTCGCATGTCCTTCTTGTTGATACGTACCACACTTAATGGGTTATTCCTGTAAGTTGTAATAATAATCATGATAATAAAAATCATCTTGCAAGATCCCGACATACGCGTATCCAGGGGTTGTTTTGGGGTGTTCAAACACCTGCCTCTGGAAAAACACCTCTCTTTTTCCCCTGAAAATACATCCGTTTATTAAAAAGAGGTGCTTTAAATCTCCAGAAACAGACGGTATAAATCAGTGAGTTTTTCGTTAATATGGAAAATATTGGCGCGGCAAGATTTTCTATGTCCAGCCCACTCCCCCCCCCCCCTCCGCCTGCGCGACTTTTCGGGCGCTGGTTAACACGTGAAAATTTTCTGAGGCTTGGAATTTGAAGTATAAATACTACATTTACATAACTTAATAATGATTTTTGTCTTCTATCTTCTCATTATTAAGTATAGTAGTAGTAGTAGTAAGTATATAGTATATATATAGGTAGAGTAGTAGTAGTAGTATATATAGTAAGTAGTAATAGTACTAGTATATAGTAGAAGTAGTAGTAGTAGTAGTAGTAGATAGTAGTAGTAGTAGTAGTAGTAGTAAGTAGTAGTAGATGTAGTAGTAGAGTAAGTAAGTAGTAGTGTAGTAAGAGAGTGTGGTGGTAGTAGTGGAGTAGTAGTATAGTATAGTAATAGTAAGCAGTCGATAGTAAAGTATAGTATAGTAGTAGTAGTAGTAGTAGTAGTAGTAGTAGTAGTAGTAGTAGTAGTAGTAGTAGTACGTATAAGTATGTAGTAGTAGTAGTAGGTAAGTATTAGCATTATGGTTTCTAGTTCTGGCAGCGATGATATGATAAATGCTGATTAGATCAGTGGCTATGATGAACATTAAATCCAACTCCACCTTAATTAATATTATTAATATATTATATTATTATTATTATTATTATTATTATTATTATTATTATTATTATTATTATTATTATTATTATTATTATTATTATTATTATTATTATTGTTGTTGTTATTATTATTATCATTATAGGCATACAACTCACCATAGAGTGAATCCAAGCAATGGGGTTTATTCCGTCACAATCGGGCAGGAGAGTGTTAAGGCGAAGAAAGTGTGCGTTAAGGTGGATCGAAACAATATGCCGAGAACAAAAGAATTCGCCCTAATGTTTCAATAAGAGTTATTATTATCATCAAATATTGCTATTGCTATTATTATTATTATCAGTCGTCTCATCTTATTTCTTTAGTAGACTCGTATTTTTGCCCCTAAAACAAGGTGTTGCTTCTATAACGAGAGACGTTTGCATCAGACACGGGCGTAAATCCGGGGGGGGGGGGATATATCCCCACTTTGGCCGAGGGAGGATGGCCTGTACAACCTCCCACGTTTGAACGTAAAAATAAATTCTAAATTAAAGCAGTTTAATGCTAGTTTTGTCAAACTAAGTATTTGTGGCTCTTATTGTAAGAGTGAACAGTTCTCTCCAAATGTAATCAATATATCTTCACAACACCCCAACATTAGTCTCCACATTCGTCCAATCTGTGACGGTGGAGACAATTTGTGCCATTAGGTTTTGCACAAATCGGCACACAATGGTCGCCGGCGACAATTTGTGTCGCTCTTCCTGATTCCAATTTTTTGCCTCGATGGCGACAATTTGTGCCACGAAAACAGAACTTAGCGGCACAAATTATCGGCACCGTCACAAATTTTCACCAGTCGCTGGTGAAGTAGAAAAAATATCGATCAGAAACATGGACGGGTACATGGGTATTTGCGAAGATGTGATGCTATATAGGCATATTAAAGTGGAGCCAAATAACTCTGTCTCTTGTTTAGCTCAAGTGTTTGCCAAAAATATGATGTTGCTGTAAGAAAGTGTACGTGCAATGGCAGAGCATGTCAAGGATTGGAGATTGTGCAGTATTTCACCAAAACCAGAACCAGAACTAGAACTTTGTCTTTTATTTAGCACAAGTGTTACAGGATGATGACGTCACAACTGGAGTATAAACAATAGATGTTCTGGAGGTCTTTTCAGAGGTGGGGCTTAGCATCATTTTTCAAATGTTTAAAAACATATATGCTGCATTATCTTACGATTAATTAGTGATTGGTGATGTACAGACCAACAGGCATCACCAGAAGTCAACGTGCATGTAGGTATCAGGGGACTTTAAAAGGTATTTTAAAAAAAATGTGTCCATCAATAATTGCATATGGGACTTTATCAAAATGAGTTTCCTTTATATGATACAAGATTATTCTGACTATATTATTGTGTTAAACCTAAAGCTACTTTGTGCCTTGGTATATTGCGTAAGATATAATATCTTATCACCCCCCCCCCCCCCAAAAAAAAAGGGAAGGCATGATATAATGTTCACCTTTGGATGAGGACCAGGGGCTGTCTTCTGCAACTTTTGTGGAATTTGATTTTTATTGAGATAAATGAAATTAAATTAAATTAACCGATCGAACCTACTCTGTGACGAAATTCAGGGGTCCCCACTCAGTGCGACCAGACTTCTATTAATATCGCAATTTCCTTAAATTGTGAAACTGTAAACAGCATTTGCCAGGGCTTTCCATATTTCCTTAAGGCGGAGTGTAACATTCAGAACTTAATTTAAAACTGTCTTTTTTTATACTGTACTTGACTTGTGAGACTGAAAGAAACTTATCTTATGAGGAAATAACGAACAAATGAAACTTGTCATAAATCAAATTTGTTTCACAATAGCCCAACTTAAAAAGAAATAAGACATGTCATTTTTTTTGACGATGCTAGTATGATGAATACTTGCGACCAATCATGGAACAAGCCACTTAATTGTTACAATGAATATTTAATACCCTACCTATACTCTGTTTTGTAATAAACATGATTTGAATACTGGCAATATCACCATCGTAATCATCTTATTTTACTTATGACGATGGCCTGAATGTGTGCACGTCTGCGGCTTCAGCACGTTAAGTCTTAAATTAAAAGCTGTACTTAACCATACTGTACTTCACTTGTGGATTGAAAGAAACTTATCTTTAAAAAAAGGGAGATATAACTTGATGTACCCCTTAATCTGTTTGGACGAGGACCAGGGGCGGTGTTCTACAACTTGTGTGAAATTTGATTTTTCATTGAGATCGATACATTAACGGATCGGATCCATTCTGTGATGAAATTCAGGGGTCCCCACTCAGTGCGACCAGACTTCTATTAATAACACAATTTCCTTAGATTTTGAAACTGTAAACAGGAATTTTTTAAATATTATTTAGCACAAGTGTTACAGGATGATGACGTCACAACTGGTGCATAAATAATAGATGATCTGGAGGTCTTTTTAGAGGTGGGGCTTAGCATCATTTTTCAAATGTTTAAAAAAAATATGCTGCATTATCTTCCGAAATAATTAGTGATTGGTGATGTATAAGCATCAACAGAAGTCAACGTGTATGAGGTTTCAGGGGCCTTTTAGAGTTATGTACTTTAAAAAAAGTGTCCATCAATAATTACATATTGGACTTTATGAAAATGAGTTTCCGTTATATTATACAAGATTATTCTGACTATATTATTGTGTTAAACCTATAGCTACTTTGTGCCTTGGTATGTTGTGTAAAATATAATATCATATCGCCCCCACCCCCACCCCCCCCCCCCTAAAAAAAAAAAGAGGGCATGATATAATGTTCACCTTTTGGATGAGGACCAAGGGCTGTCTTCCACAACTTGTCTTTTATTGAGATAAATGAAATTAAATTAAATTAACCGATCCGACCTACTCTGTGACGGAATTCAGGGGTCCCCACTCAGTGCGACCAGACTTCTATTAATATCGCAATTTCCTTAAATTGTGAAACTGTAAACAGCATTTGCAAGGGCAGTTCATATTTCCCTGAGGCGGGGGTGTAATATTCAGAACTTAATTTAAAACTGTCTGTTTTATACTGTACTTCACTTGTGAGACTGAAAGAAACTTATCTTATGGGGAAACAACGAACAAATGAAACTTGTCATAAATCAAATTTGTTTTGTAATAAACATGATTTGAATAGTGGCAATATTCCCTAAGTTCCATTTGAGGTCACCATCGTAATCATGTTTGCTTGTTTGTTTGTTTGTTTGTTTGTTGTTTGTTTTTACTTATGATGATGTGCCTGAATACGGTGCAGATCTGTTACTTCAGCACGTTTAAGTTAATTCAAAACTATAATTAATCATACTGTACTTGACTTGTAAAACTTAAAGAAACTTATCTTATGAGGAAATAACGAACAAGTGAAACTTTTCATAAATGCAATTTGTCTCACAAGAGCTAAATTTAAAAAGAAATAGGGCATGTCGTTTTGTTCACGATGCTGAACACTGGCGACCAATCAGGAACTAAGAAGCCACTTTATCGTTACATTAAATCGTCGTGCGCATGGCAAAATGTCGTTAGAGCAAAAAGGTGTGCTTGGCAGAATGCCGTTAGCAAGTGTTCTAAGCAGAATGTCGTTAACATTAAATTGAATCTAACTTGCACCCAAAAAATTATTCCATATTTCTGCCAAACATACTTATAAAAAGACCTAAAAGATCACAATACTTTGATTTCATGTGAAATAAGCCAATGGTTGTAACATTACAAGCAATTTACTGTTAATGACATTCTGTTTTCAGCACATGCTAACGACATTCTGCCATGAACACCTTTTTGCTCTAACGACATTCTGCATGCGCCACGACGAAATATTGAATATATAATCTGTTGTCCAATTACAATCGTTGGTTGTTTTTCTAATATTATACAAACAGAAAGTCGAAATGTCACCTACAAAATACACAGAGAATTTCAGTTTGGATATCAATACGTTGGAAACCAAATATAAATATCAAGGTAAATTAAATCAGAATTAAACGGTAATGGAAATCTTGATTGATATGTGTCTTTTTGTTTAGGGTGGTAATTTCAACAGAATGCATGCGAACGCGTGCTTGCCTTCGTGAGTGTACATTCGTCAAACACACATACACACATACACACACACGCACACACAAAAAAAACACACACAGACACAAACAGACAAAGACACATGCACATGCATGTAAAGTGGATGTGGGGTGGGTCTATTTTCTCATAAAAAGGCATTTATATTTATTTCGATACAGATGACTGTATTGTAATGCATGGAGAAAATGTGACAGAAGAACGTTAGTGAAAAAGAAGGGAAAATCCTGGCTCTTAAAAAACAAAAGTTCACTCAGGGCTCGACGATTTTTTTTTCTGAATCTCTGTAGTTATTTCCTACTTTAGATTCCAGTGACTTCAGTTATCCGTCATAATCATTAAACTCTTCAAGAGACCATTAGTAGTCGAGGGATATCGGGTTGAACTCTATAGGCTCATCCTGAGGTTGCATAACGATACATAGTATCACGTGATGACGTAATAATGAATATTAATTTTCGTGAACAAAACTTACCCATAAACTAGCCTTTTGACATGGCCCTCTCGCTGTTATGGGCGAGCGAAGCGAGCCAGCCGAGCGCGGTTTGACATGGCCCTCTCGCGCTCGCGCTGCGCGCTCTGCTGGGCTCGCTTCGCTCGCCCGTGATACAGCGAGAGGGCCTTGTCAAAAGACTACCCATAAACCGAACTGGTAACATCCCTCGATTTTTTCTGGATCCTCGCCTGGAATTCAAGGCGAAGGGAAAAGTCGGAGACGCCAGAGTCTGTAAATCTGTACAACACAAGGACGTCACGAGTTTCTCAAAAGTATGGATGGGGGGATAGGGCTCCTTGGTGAGGGGGCGGAGCGGTTTAGCTTCTTTAACGGTATGTAGGCCTACATTTTCAAAATCGGGTCCCTGGAAATTGTAGAGTATATCAACCTGACTCTCTGTCACAGTATAGGCCTACGTGGCTTAATTTTGATGCACAGTTAAACCATCAAAGCCACAGGACAACTATTTTGTACCTGAGTGGTATTGTGTTTGATATGATATCATCCAACCGGGGAGGGGTGCAAATGACTTGATGTACCCCTTTGGACAAGGACCAGAGGCGGTGTTCTACAACCTGTATGGAATTTGATTTTCATTGAGATCGATACATTATCGGATCTGATCCATTCCGTGACGTATTTCAAGGGTCCGCACTCAATCATTTTCAAAATTCTATTAATATCGGAATTTCCTTGAATTGTGAAACTGAAAACAGCATTTGCCAGGGTGGTTCATATTTCCTTAAGGTGTGATTTAACATTTAAAACTTAATTCAAAACTGTAATCAATCATACTGTACTTGACTTGTGAGACTGAGACAAACTTATCTTATGAGGAAACAACGAACACATGAAACTTGTCATAACTCAAATTTGCCTCACAAAAGCCAAACTTAAAAAGAAGTAAGGCATGTCATTTTTTTCATGATGCTATTTCAATACTTGCAACCAATCAAAAAGAACCCACTTTCTCGTTACATTTAATATTGAATATCGAATTTATTGTCCAGTTAAAGTTATTGGTTGTTGTTCACTGGTTTATAATGAGACTAGAACAGTTCGACTGCGTGAAATCAATGGGTATGCTTCTGCAGTTGGCACCGCTACCACATTTTATTGAAAACCATGCACGCATGCACGCATGTACCCTATTTAATCAGAAATATTTTGTAAGTACCATGGTAATGAGGCCAAATCAAATCAGGTTTGTATAAGCCCTTGTGACCTTTGACATTTGACCTGTGACCTTTCACCCTGAAAAGTATTCAGTTCATCGGAGCCTCATGCATACTGCATACTTGACCCAAGTCACAATAAAATCCGACGAGCGATTCTTGAGTTATCATGGTACTGAAGCCAAATCATATATGTATGAGGTCTCGTGATCTTTGACATTTCAACTCCGAAATATAATCAGTTTTAATCTGTTCCTCATACTAAATATTTAAACCAAGTTACATTGATATCCGACAAACCGCTCTTGAGTTATTGGAAACAAGCCCAAATCTGACATGTGGAAAGCCTTGTGACCTTTGACCTTTCACCTCCAAAATCTCCTCAGTTCATCAGTGCCTTATAAGACACACCCTACCCAAATTTCATCGATCAGCCATTATTAAGTTATTACATTAACGAGAATTATGGGGCCTTGTGACCTTTGACCTTTCAACTCTAAAATCTTATCAGTTCATTGTTGCCTTATAATACATACTTCACCAAAGTTACACAAAAATCCGACAAGCCTTTCTTAATTTATCGGAGTAACTAGCCAAAATCAGACATGTATGAGGCCTCATGACTTTTGACCTTTGACCTTTCAACTCAAAAATCTATTTATTTCGTTGGTGCCTTATTGTACATACTTCACCCACATTGTATTGGAATCTAACCAGTCGTTCTTAAGTTATCATGGTAACGAGCCAACATTATACATGTTTTACCCTGTGCCCTTTGACCTTTCAATTCCAAAACCTAATCAGTTTATCAAAACTTCATAGTACATACTTGGTGTTAGTTACATTACAATCCAATCATCTCTTCTTAAGTTATCTCGGTAACGAGAACCGGTAACGGACGGACGGTCGGACAGAAGTCCAGAAGGCCGGACGCACGCACTCCCGCACGGACGGACAACCCGAAAACATGATGCCTTGGGCAACTTTGTTGCGGAGGTATAATAAAAGAGAGATCGCAGCCCCGGGGGTGCCCCCGTGCTCAAATCCTCACATTTGATTGGTAGTTTAATTATCACTTTTGTGATATGTCACTAAGAACATTTTGAATCCTAACACAAGATTGGGAGGAACTGCAAAATGTACAAGTTTCTTCAATTATGTGTGAATATATTCTTATTTACGTTTCATTGAGTCAGTTCCGACACATGCACATTAAGTGGGTGTGGAATGGGTCTAGTTTCTCATAAAAAGGGCATTCGTATTTATTTTGATACTGATGGATGTATTGTACTGCATTTAGAAAAGGTGTCAGAAGAACGTCACTGACAAATAGTGAGAAAGACTGGAAAATCTTGGCTCTTAGAAAATACCCAGGAAAAAAAAATCACCCAGGACTCGATGTCTTTTCCCTGAATCTCTGTTGTTATTTCCTCCTTTACATTTCCGCGACTGCAGCTTTCCGTCATCATCGTTGTATTCTTCACAAGACGAGTGGGATTCGGGGGATATCAAAATGAACTCTAGGGTCATTATGAGGTTGCATCGCGATACGATCACGTGATGGCATAATAATGAATATTAATTTTCGAAAAGGTGTCACAAGGACGTCACTGGCAAATAGTGAGAAAGACGGGAAAATCCTGGCTCTTAGAAAACACAAATTCACCCAGGGCTCAATGTTTTATCGCTGAATCTCTGTTATTTCCTCCTTTACATTTCCGCGAGTACAGCTTTCCGTCATCATCGTTGTATTCTTCACAAGACGAGTGGGATTCGGGGGATATCAAAATGAACTCTAGGGTCATTATGAGGTTGCATCGCGATACGATCACGTGATGGCATAATAATGAATATTAATTTTCGTAGACAAAACTTCCCCATCTTCTAGACAGGTAACACGCTTTCTGGAGGTTTTTTTTTTTGGGGGGGGGGGGATCGACGCCAGAAAAGCACACAATCTGGCAAAGGGAAAAGTCTGAGACGCCAGAGTCTGTAAATCTGCACAAAGGCGTCACGAGTTTTTCCAAAAGTGTGTGCGTGGGGGGGGGTCAAAATCTTTATAGTGAGGTAACGGAGAGGTTTAGCTTCTTTAACGGTATGTACATTTTCAAAATTGGGTCCTTCAAAATTGTAGAGTATATCGAAATGACTTTTTATGACATTATAGGCCTACGTGGCTTTTTTATGTTTAGTGTAATGTTAAACCATCAAAGGCGGAGGACGACTATTTTGTACCTAATTGGTATTGTGAATGATATGATATGATATCATCCCTCGCGGGGGGGGGGGGGTCGATATTACTTGATTTCCCCCTTAATAATTTTGGAAGAGTACCAGAGACAATATTATACAACTTGTATGCGATTTGATTTTCATTGAAATCGATACAGTTATCGATCGGATCCATTCTGTGACGTAATTCCAGGGTCCGCACTCAGTAAATTTCCAAAATATTATTAATATCGCAATTTCCTTAACTTGTGAAACTGTAAACAGTATTTGACAGGATATATCGTATTTTCTTATGGTAGGGTGTAACATTCAAAACTTAAATCAATCCTACTGTACTTGAATTATGAAACTTAGAGAAACATATCTTATGAGGAAACAACGAACACTTGAAACTTGCAATAAATCAAATTTGTCTCAAAATAGCGAAACTTATAAAGAATTAAGGCATTTCATTTGTTTCATGGTGATTATATAAATACTTGCAATTAGGCAGGCACAAGCCACTTTATCATTACACGTTGGATTTATTTCAGCATTGCCATCATCATACATTTGTATAGTAGTTATGCTATACAGTAATTAGTTGACATAGGTTTTTAACGACCTTTCTATCATCGTTGGAGATATAGACATAAGGTGAGTTTTATTAACGTTTATTCATACCAATTCAACCAGTATTGTTGCATGTGTTATTTTGTGTATGTGTGTATGTGTATCTGTGTGTGTGTTTTTTTTAGTTTTGAGATCACATTATTGTGTAATATGTTTCAGAGTTATGTCATTAATATGTAAAAGTATTGAATATTCACTTGTCACACATTAAAATGTATGGAAAGCTTAAATAAAATTGCAACGACTCTTAGGCCTAAATCTCCAAACAGCTTTACAATTGCAATCCGCTAAAATGTCTTTCGCGATATCAAACATTTCATGTCTTCTATTGTAGAGGCAACCAATTCATATTTGAGACAAACCCAAGGTTTTAAAGTATAGGGGGAAGACGTGAAAAGATTAACCCCCCCCCCCCAAAAAAAAAATAAATTGTTTCTTTGCCCGTAAGTGACAAAACACAGAATGGTCATTAGGTCGGGTCATATTTTTTTCTTTGTCGAATTAACGTCGGCTTCATCGGCCAGCAATATAGTTCAATGCGTGTGTCGCAAGTTCAATGCGCATAATAGGCGAACACAAGCAAAGGACCGAAGCGACCGGGGTGGGGTGTAGTCAAGAAACGGAAATTGCCTAGAAGCAGACAATCTCACCAGCTGAATGTCACGTGACAAAAATAAGTATTGTCAAACTTTGAAGTTCATTATCTTTATGGCGAGTATAGTCATGTAGATGAAGTTCATTAGCCTCCGAGTAAGTACATGTAATTCAAGTCTTGTTCCGGGGGGGGGGGGGGCACTCAACTTACAATTTGATACCTATGTGCCGCACCGAAGTCGAAAATCGGGGGCTCTAGAACTGGCTTGAGCGAAAAATGGGGGTCTCTGGAACTGGAGCTAATAAGGCTTCAGAAAACCTCAAAATGCTATGCTCCGGAACTGCACTGCGGCGAAATTCCGGCGCGCCGTGCTGAAAGGGCAATGCTCTGGCCCGGCCCGGCTCGGCCGCGCCGCGAAGGCTAGGGCCGAGTAAAAAATCAGAAGCGAAACGGCAAATTTGGGGGTCTCTGGAACTGAAAAAAAAAAAAAAAATCTGTGCCCTCTGAAATTGTGATGCTCTGGAACTGACATTTGGGATGAAATGGAGATCTCCATCGCGGCACATAGGTATCACACAATTATACTTAAGTGCCCCATCATCCGGGGATCTTGTTACTCATTACACGACACAGATATGTTTACTTCAATGTTCTAGTGTAATGTTTATACTTTATATTGGTGCACAGCAACATAATTATGTTGTTTGGTTTCATTTTTGTCACAGAAAATTGATCGTCTAAACTTGTTGTCTTCTTGTGACCAACTGAAATGCATGGAAAACAGGGATTATATCTCTTCAGTAAACACCTCCAAGGGAGTATCAGCAAAATCATGCTGTCAATCATTGTAGCTGTGATGCTTCAAACATTGGTAACAACATCACTAAGCGATACAGCAGTGGCTGTCGAAGTGGGAATCCAACCCACATCTGCAGAGTGCATCGTCTCAGAAACAGACACGGGATTAAAGGCGGATTGCTCGGGCCTTAGACTCATGGAAGTACCTCCTGATCTACCAATTGAAGTGACAGAACTGGACCTCAGTCGTAACAAACTAACAAGCCTGGTGAATACATCATTTCAAGGCCTACCAAATCTGATATCTCTCAACTTGAACTACAATAACATCACACTGACTGCACGGGAAACATTCTATCCATTGCGACAGCTGAGACTTCTTTCACTTCGTTCCAATTACTTAAATTATTGAATGACAGACTTACATACAACACTGATTTGGAGGTGTTAGATTTAGCTTTCAACAATTTAATGTCTATTCCATCTAACGCATTGAGATACCTGAGCCGGTTACAAAAAATCATACTTTCCCGGAACAAATTAAAACGTTACATTTTACAGGATGTATAAGCAGTAACATCTCTTCGCTAGTATTATCAGGTAACTCTATTTCTTCACTTCGTGCTGATGATTTTTTGCCACTGCAAAATGTCCATATTCAAACTTTTGATCTCTCAAGAAACAATTTAGTAGACGTACGGGGTTTCACTTTTCGGTACTTGAATCACGTAAAAAGGTTTATTTTATCTGGCAATCATATCGAAGAGTTTGGTTTACGTGTCTTCCTTGGTATGACAGAACTTGAATATCTGAACATAGCTACCAATCGTATAAAAACTATCAAAGTACTTGCACTGAATTCAACAAATACGACCCACCAAGTGCCTCCGTTGACAGATTTGACTATGAATGAAAACAGAATTCCATCCATTCCTGCAAAGGCATTTCACAATTTAAAAAAACTGGTTGTATTAAAAATGTTTTCGTGTCAATGCAGATATTTAAACAATGATTCATTTGTAGGATTGTTGTCTTTACAGACACTAGATTTATCTAAGAATATGTTGTCTGTCATTTACAGTAAGACGTTTAGGGTATTGCCAAAGCTACAAACGCTCATATTGTCTGGAAATAAGTTTACGTTAATAAGTCCAATACAGTTTAATGGGCTAAAAGCACTTCGTTTCTTGTCATTAGACAGTAATAACCTTGAATGGATAGAACGGGGACCTTGGAATTTACCTTCCTTACAAACATTAGATGTGTCACGCAATCGCTTGACAACATTGGACAAACAATTTAAAGGGCTGAACAATCTTACGGAACTGAAAATGAAATCAAATCCAATCGGCCTGATTAGAAATAGTGCATTCGTAGGAATGGTAATTCTCCAGTTCTTAGATCTGTCATCTTCAACTCTCACCGTGTTTGGAATCAGCCCATTCACGAATTTAAGAAATTTACTTAGGTTGGATTTTTCGGATTCAGCTATCACTCCTTCGTTCCAAATGTTTACAGGACTCGATCATTCCCTCCAAAAACTAGACATGAAGAGGGCATCCCTGCAACCAATAAGCTTGTGGGATCAACGGAAAAATATTTCTGTATTTGCCCCTTTACTAAATCTACAGAAGTTGAACTTAGAGGGTAATCACTTGAACGGTCTATTTCCTGGAACGTTTAACACGTTAAGTAATTTAAAGACTTTAAAATTAGACAAGTGTGGAATCTTCAGTTTGCATCAAGATATTTTTCAGAATTTAACGTCTTTAGTCTATTTACATATGGATCAAAACCGCCTTATACAGCTCTTACCCTGCTTACCCTGTCATTTTGCTAACTTGCAATCATTGGCTGTCGTGTTTGTTCGACAAAATGCCATACAAGAACTCGACAAGAATTTGTTCCAAAATAATGAACACATCTCGTGTTTGTACATTTCGATGAACGCAATTACTTTGATCGAAGAAGAAACTACACTTCCTCAAGTAAAAATTGATTTATCCAATAATCCGTTGATATGTACATGTGAAATGCAATGGTTCAGACAATGGTTAGATGAAAATAATGTTACTTTAATCCACGGTAGTGAAACAATTTGTTCCATTTCATCTTTGCCACAATATGTAGGAAAGCCTCTACTTAGCTTCAACCCAAGTCAGGTATGTGGGCCGAACACTACGTTGTATATCTGTACGATCTTAGCCATAACGTTATGTTTGGCTGGCATTGCACTGGCCTACCGTTATCGGTGGTGGATCAACTTTAAATGCTTCCATCTCAAATTGTTGGTGATAGGGAATAATGAGCTGAAAGATAGCCGTGAACATGCTGATTATCTAAATGATCTGAATATCATTTATCATGACGATGATGAGGAATGGGTGAAAGATGTCCTGAAACCAGGACTGGAAGAAAACCTTCCTCACTTTGATCGAGTTGTTTATGGCGATGATGACTTACCACTTGGAATGTTTTACATGGATGCGATCATGTATGAAATAGATAATAGCTACAAGACGGTTATAGTAGTCAGCAATGCTGCAGTTAATGATAATTTATTCGTTACCAAATTACATGCGGCTATAGGACAAATGGATGATCAACAGGTGGAAAAGGTTATCCTAATTTTTCTGGAAGATATTTCTGATAATCAGCTGCCTTACTTGGTGAGGTTATACCTTAGCAGGAACAGACCTTACTTATCATGGAGCGACGATACGTATAGACAGAGGTTGTTCTGGGAAAATCTTGTCAAGAATACAAGAGTTAACAAAAGATAAATCACGTTCTACCTGATTAAATCGGGATACGAAACAATAGAGTTTGACTGCATGTGAGAATATTTAGCAAATCCCAAGTAACTGGCAACAGAAATGACCTGAAACTCAGTAACACGAGTTAACAATGGCCACAGTTAAAAAAAAAAGTGTCCTGCATAATCCTCCATGTTCTAAGCGTCTTTTTAAATATCAAAATATGGTCTAAATTTGGCCTCGAAAACAAGTTTTATTTCAAAATGATTTTTTTAGTGTTTTAAACAAGTGAAAATCTGTGAGTACTCAGTTTGACCGGATTCCCCATGTCCATTTCCTCCCATTGACTTCTGCGTGTAGATTTAGGCTATTTTATACTCCACTGTGGTAATTGTTTATTCATACATATCTAGTGGTGGCATAAATTTCCAAAGGTTGGATTCTACGATTTGTATTTGTCCATTTAAGCACTGCTATATCAGATATTAAAGTTTGATTTTTTTTTAATTGAAGCTCAACAATGTTAGCTCGTGTCTTTATTCCAATCAGGAGCAAATTTTAAAATTGTCCAAAATTGTCCAAATTGTTTCATTTTAATGGTACCGAAAGGGGTTAATGTTTACTTAACATACGTTTGCTAGAAAATTATTTGGAAAATTTTGCTTCTCCTATACACATTTGTTTCCATGTTGCCACATTGAATATTATTGTCTGTAAAACCTGCTCGTCAGTGGCGAAACACATTGAATATATAATTATTATATATTGTGTTTATATTAGATTCTATTGAGTTTTACATGAGTGCAATTTTATTACACCAAATCAGTATGGTTTTAGAAGTGATCACTCTTCATTTCATAGTTTACTAGAATTTACTAATAAAGTTGTTGTTGTTTTTGATTTTAAAAAATCATGATTGGTCTAGTTATCGATCTTAGTAAAAGCATTTGATATCATGGATCATTATCAAATTGTGAAATTCGTGATATGTTGTTCAAACGTTATTTATTTCATAGAAAACATTACGTAAAATCTGGAGAGATATTCTTGAGGTGTGGAGTCCCCAAGTGACCTATACTCGAACCATTATTATTCATGTTATCATGTTATATGTTAATGGTATGAACAATAGTTCAGAAATCCTTGAATGTATTCAATTTGCTGATGACATTAGTGTATTCATGTGTAATTCCAATTGTAGCACTTTGCAATATACATTAAAATTGTCAGATAAATAAGTACGCAGTGAATGGTAAAAAGCAAATGAACTGGTTGTGAATCTCACGAAAACGACAAACAGATATATGAGTAAAGATTATAATGATACTAATGTATTGTGCTTCCCATTTTTAATTTTTTTTGTGGAGAAATTTGACGATTTGTTTGTCTTTGATAATGGAAGCAACACATTGGTGTCATGTTTAATAATCTATTTACTTTTTTCATGCTGAATTTGTTCTGAGAGGATAATAATGACAATTGTTCTTTTCAATATTATCTTTTTTGATGTCCTCATTGCTGTATTGAAAGGGGTATTTTTTTTCTGTAGATGTTACTAGCTTGTATTTCCTGTACAAAGATTAAAGACAAAATAACTATTACGATCGTTCAATTTAATTGTATATAATGCACAGATGCAAACATTAAAGAGATTGACTAACATTTACCACAGTTAAAAACAAATGTGAGTTACATAATCCTCCATGCTCTAAGTGTCTTTGATAAGGTTTT
>JZLH01S0135581.1:19259-40124 GCA_001188425.1 Eucidaris tribuloides
TCTCTCTCTCCTCTCCTTCTCCTTCTTCTCTCTCTCTCTCTCCTTCTTCTTCTTCTCTCTTCTTCTTCTTCTTCTACTCCTTCTCCTTTTCCTTCTTCTTCCCCTCCTTCTCAGTATCATCATTACTTCACATACCTCATGTAAAGACTTTAATAATGCATGCAAGCCAAATCACATGGAAAGCAAAAAGATATATATTTATTACTAAAGAAGCACTAATAATTTATCCCAAAGTGACAAATTTGCATATTACCACAGGAGAAAATAGTCACTCAGTATTATTCATCAAATGACTTTACCCTCAGATCTGAAACGTCTTTACAAGACGGCAGGAGTGGAGAACAAGCCCACCATCTTCCTGTTCAACGATACCCAGGTCATTGACGAGTCTTTCCTTGAAGACATCAACAACATCCTTTCCAGTGGTGAGGTGCCCAACCTCTACAAGCCGGACGAGTTTGAGGAGGTCCGCACCGAGCTGGCAGAACCTGCCAAGAAAGACGGGATACAGGACACACCCGAGAATATGTTTGCCTACTTCATTGACCGGGTGCGCGCCAACCTGCACGTGGTGCTGTGCATGAGTCCGGTTGGAGATCCATTCAGGTAGGGATATACTGAACAATGAGTGACATCCATGGTTGGTTGGGGAGGGGGAAGGGCGGGGGGAGTGGGGTTGTAGGTTGAAATATTTTCAGCTTTGCTGAATGTGGTTAAATCTGTATTGAAAAATTACTCCACATTAAAGGCAGTGGATCTCATTTGCAAATATCCCCGCAGACCAGGAATTGATAACCCATGCCCTTAGTCTATTGATAAAGGGTATGTCTGTAAAATTTGGGGGTCAGTGATTACCTAGAATTTAAGAAATGCAAAAGAAAAACAATATTCATTTAGTGTACGCTTTGTAGGAATTTTTTTTCTCATGAGAAAACATTCATATCTGAGTCTAATGGTCACTATAATTCCACTAAAACTGAGTTTCTAGCTCTTATATTTTGCTAACGGTTCCCAGATGGCATTTTTTTCTAAATGCCATCGTATTTACACAATGTTAATTTTTAGGCATGCAAAAGAGATCCCCTGCCTTTAACTGGATACATTAGATTCAAAGAGATCTTTTAGTTTAAAGTGAGTTAAGTCTAAATTGAAATTTCCTCACTTCATATACAGTATGTATTTCGCAGAGCAGAATAGTGACTATATTTATTGAATGATATGTCATATGATATGTGATTGTAAGTAACTCCCTGGTTGGGATGTATAATAAAACCTTGATGATTATTGAGGTATACATTGTGTGGTTTTCACTTTTCAGTACTGAAATCACTCCTGATACATCCCTGTAAACTTTGTGTTACCAATGAGATTTCAAGCAAGTAATAATCATCTCTGCACTGTATGTAACTTACAAGTACTTCACTCCTAACAAAATGCTGAAGCTAGAAAGTTTTGAAGATTTTTGTACTTTCAAATTTCCAAGTATTTGAACCAAGTAATGACAAGAAGCAGCGATGACTGACATCTCTATACCCGCCAACTGACAACAATTCATATTTATTAGAGCAATGCTCCTATTCTGACTGTAAGCATAATATTCAAAATGGACATCCTATTTCGACTTATAGCGAAAATGCATGTACAAGATAGAATCATAGTTGCGTTTTCAATGCAAATGGATAGTAAATTGTGAATGTTTAGTCCTCACCAAATTTCTATAACTTTTTCGTAGCGTCAGTAACAGAACCCTGCTGTGGATCAACCTTTTCCCATGAGCCAGCACCCTGCCCAGGGCATATCACTATTTTCAATCTTTCAAATATTACATGTTGTTAATTGTAAATTTTTTAACTTGTTCAACAATCAATCTGTCCTGTTTTACAGAAATCGCATCCGTATGTACCCCGCATTTGTCAACTGTACCACCATAGACTGTCAGTGAGTTGCCCAAAGAAAGCCCTAGCAGAGGTGGGCTTGAAAATACCTAGAGGCCATTAATTGGGAGACAGTGGAAAGAAGGTAAGAGAAATGCAGAACAATGAACCATATTGAGTAGGCAAATAAGAGTAAAAATTTCCATACGAATTTTGTTTCAGATTAACATCAGCAAACAAGTACAAACTAAAAAGAGGATTATGAAAAGTAAATATCCAGATACTGATAAAAAAACCAAATCGTAATGAAACTTGACAAACAATGATTTAACAAAAGATAAACAACCAGATGTCATTGTCAATGTGCCGATTCAAAATTTAAGAAATCTATTTTTGAGATGGCGAGATGTCTAGGTATGCAACACAACTTAAAACCAGGGGAAAAATGTTGATATGTTTGTTTTGAAAATGTACAATGTCATGGAAATAATTAAATGCCATTGATTTACATTTATGTTAATTAAGTCAGAGCTGTCAGATTATTTTCAAGAATTCCCAACCAAAAGAAGTATATTTCATTCAGTTTGACTTATAAATTACTTTGTTAAGTAAATAATAAGATTTCACCTGTCGAGCATATTGTAAATGTGGCATGACATACGGACAGAAAGGTTGCATCTTCACTGTTCATACTTCCTATTTACATTCAGTAAGTACCAGTCTTATTGGAGTGGTCTTGACACAATGTTGTTCTCAGTCTTGGTTTTGAGACCTAATGCTAAAGAAGTGGAAACTTCATTTTATCTGTGGTCGCAGTCTCAGGACTCCTGGAGTGGACTACAACACAATTAAATTGTTGTCCATCCGGCAGAAGGGGCCCTAGCGTATGTTCCTGGTAGAAGGGCCTTCATGATAAATTGCCCCCGTAACCTAAATATATTGGCATTTTTCACATGAAATTAAGTTGTGTGATATTGTTACATCCTTTTGTCAGTCTATTAAGTGAAAATGTCAAATACGGCAATATTTCTCAAATTAGAGAATTTTTACTGTTAAGACCTTTTTGCTGCGAATATATGCGAGGCCCTTCTGTCGGCCATGCAATGAAATGCTTATATTGCCACTACTAACTCCCCTTCTTCCAAATCTTATCTTGTAGCTTAAGCCCAACATTGCCCAGATCTTCTGCACCATGCACCAGTCCGTCGTACAGAGTTCCAAACAGATGCTGTTTGAACTGAAGCGTCACAACTATGTCACACCCACCAACTACCTGGAGCTGGTCACAGGATACAAAACGTGAGTTTTACCAGCCTCAAATTGTTACAATATTTGTATCGGTCTTCATGCATGTGTGTGTAAATATCAGTCATTTTTGTATTGCTACAGGTTCCTGAGTGAATGCCTTGCTTATCAGGCATATATTATCAAGCTGAAGCCAGTTTTCTGTGTTTTTTGCCCACTTTCACAATGAGGATCAAATATTTGCAAACTACATTTTCTCTTTGTTTTTCATAGACTTTCTCCAAAGAATTTTGTAATTCAGTACTTGTGTTAATTTATCCACATTTTATTCAAAATCATAAAACTGCTCCTTCACTTTTATTTCTTGGTTGATTTTGATTCTGTTTATTATGCCCCCGCCGACGAAGTCTCGTCCGTCCGTCCTTCCGTCCGTCCCCTAATTGGTTTCCGCACGATAACTTGAAAAATATTTGATGGATTTAAAAAATTTTTGGTGTGTAGGTAGATCATACTAAAATACAGCTCAAGTTCGAATTCGGAGTCCGCAGGTCAAAGGTCAAAGGTCACAGCTCATTATATATGCGAATTGGTTTCCGCACAATAACTTGAAAAATATTCAACGGATTTTAAAAATTTTTGGTGTGTAGGTAGATCATACTAAAATACAGATCAAGATTCGAATTCGCAGTCCGCAGTCAAAAGGTCAAAGTCACAGCTCATATATATATGCGAATTGGTTTCCAGCACAATACTTAAATAATATTTGACGGATTTTAAAAATTTTTGGTTTGTAGGTAGATCATACTTAAATACAGGTTGAGTGCGAATTCGGAGTCTGCAGGTCAACGGTCAAAGGTCACAGCTCATGCAGATTGCTCTCCACATGATTACTCAATAAGAAATGCTTACTGATGGCATTAAGCGGGGGCATCCGTGTCCTATGGACACACCAAATTTCTAGTTTTATCTGATTATGCTTTGTAGGGGCTTCCAAAATATACACAGAATTTTGTAATTCATAAATTGGGAAAATTATTCAAAATGATATATTTTTTCTCTCAAATACTTATTCTCCCTCCTTTGTCCATCAAAACTTACAGTAAGTGTAATAGTGCACATACAAGTCTCAGTGTCATCCCAGAGACAGACACTTGGGGTGGGAATGTATATTAAGCATCGCATAATTTACTGATTGACATTTTGTTTTGTTCTGCAGACTGCTGTATGAGAAACGCAAGGAGCTGGGGGATGCGGCCAACAAGTTAAAGAACGGTCTGTCCAAGATTGACGAGACCCGGTCCAAGGTGGAGGTGATGTCGGTGGAGCTAGAAGAGGCCAAGGTCAAGGTCGCCCAGTTCCAAAAGCAATGTGAGGAATACCTGGTGGTCATCGTCCAGCAGAAACGAGAGGCTGATGAACAACAGAAGGTGGGCCATTAACACTCTCAGTACCATTGCAGTCAAACTCATTGCTTGGTATTCTGAAAAATGGATTAAAAATACTCTGACTAACACTCTAGAATGTTAGTCACCTGTTTCATGGAGTGCTGAGTGTTAACACATTAATTGCATGGTAACTGTTACATTTTGTAATAAAGTGAAAAAATATCACAAAACATGCTGTAAAACTAAAAATTCTAATCCATTTCATGACAAAAATTACACAGTTATTAGTCATTTAATATAGATGAAGGCACCTAAGGTATGATAAAAATTGTATGAAGTGGTGTTCCATAAAACAGGTGACTAATATTCCAGAGTTAGGCAGGGGAATAAGTTAGTCTACTTTCGAGAATACCAATGAATAAAACTACCTGTGATATCCTAATTCTTGTACTGAAAGTAATAATGTAATTTGTGAAGTGTTTTGAGTTCTTAGTGATTTTTGGTTGAATATGAATAAACAAAGCCATAATGACTGAAAAAAAGATGTTCAGTATGAAGCTTTTGTAATGTAATTGTACACAGAAGTTAGATTATACAGGTGTACTTTGCTGGTGCTGGAGGGAAAAAGAAACAAATATGTTTATATGTTCATTAATGGTCTTTTATCTCAAACACTAATGTAAATCTGGCCGACCACCCCCCCCCCCCAAAAAAAAGAGTGTATATCTGTATTAATTATTTTTTATTGAAAGTAATGTGGGTGTCTCCTTGTTTGTGGTTGTGTGTGTGTTTTTCTTTGCTGTGTTTCAGACACCTCAAACACTTACAAAAAGTAAGTAGATGCAACAGAAAATTATATGTTGTACCTTGATCTCATGTGAGCAGACTCCTACTGACTTGCTTTGCTATGAGATTCCAACCCAACTAAAGTGTACTCTTGGTAGTGCAAAAAAATGCCCAAGTGACGTACTAACAGCATACATGTTGAAGTTACAGTTAATCAAACTACAGTCATGAATATCATATTTCATATCTACAATCCTATTCTCTCTCTCTCTTGTATACAGTCTGTCCAAGCACGTAGTGAGAAGATCGGGGAGGAGGAGGTCCGATGCAAACAGATGGCTGATGCTGCCCAGCAGGATTTGGCCGAGGCACTGCCAGTACTAGCTGAAGCTGTCAAGGTAAGACGATCTACAAGAATTGGGTAGTGTTGACGACAGTATTATGAACATTTGTAATTATAAGTACACAAATTTTTTTTACTGGTGATCTTAAAAGCATTGTATGTCAACATTTCCAGTTTTAACCTTTTTTACAATCCAAGTAGACGTATTCTGTTGTACCTCCAGTTACCATAGCCATCGGTTTAAATTTTGAGATGCGTGGCCCTACCGGTTTTCCTTTTATGACGTAAAAATAAAATACCTAAAACAAAAGCAACACTGGTTTTACAACACTGATTTCTCCCAAGTCATATGTAGTGTTAGAGTAAACATAAATGGTTTAGCAGTATGTTGATATCTTTTTATATATATCGTGTATTGTATTGTATCTTGCTAGGCATTATTGGCTGTTGGTAAATTGTTTGATTTATTTATATGTAGCTCAAAGTTCAAACATCAAACTTATAGAATTTTTGTTGCAACAATCAATTTCTGTAATGAAATTGGACATTTATTTTGCAAAAATTGTACAGTATTAATGTCGGTGGTGATAATAAGTATACATATTTCTAATAACATCATGAACTATTTAACAAAATTTGTACAAAAATAATGTGATAATAATTATAAGGATCATGTCTATTTCCTGGTGGTGATTATAGTACATTATTTTTCAATGAGGGTATGAAACATAAAACTATGCATAGATGAGGTCAAGGAAAAATCCTTATTGACTTGAAAAGAGCTGAGATTTTCTGCAGTGACAATTAGAGATTTTATTTGGGTGAAATTCACAAGCAGTTTTGTTTCCCCTCTTTGAGAGATTTGTGTCTCCTCTTTATTTGTTTCCAGGCTTTAGAAGCATTGAACAAGAAGGATATTGGTGAAATCAAGTCATACGGTAGACCACCTGTCTTGGTAGAGAAGGTTATGGAGGCTGTCATGATCCTGAAAGGACATGAACCAACATGGTCTGAGGCCAAGAGACAACTTGGTAAGGCATATTTTTCGTCAAACCTTAATCCCCATCCCCACTTTCACTCCACTCTTATCTGGACTGAACCCACTCTTATTCACTCTCACCTCACTCCTGCCTATCTCTTACCTGACTCTTATCCTACTCTCACCCCACTGTTATACCATTCTTAACTCATACTTACCCTACTCTTATTCCAATCTCTCTCAGTATTACCCCACTCACACCCAACTCTTGTCCCACTTTTGCTATGCCATAACCTTATTCTTATCTCTCTCTTATCCCCACTCTTATGCCATTGTCACTCCACACTCTTTTATCACATTCTAAACAATGCTTATTCCACTCTTGCCTCTCTCTCCCATTCTTAACATATTCTTACTTTCATTTGCATCCCTCTATTCTCACCAACTCTTGCCCCACTCCCTTATCTCACAATTTTCACAGTTAGATCACATTCTTCGTCCTTTCTTATTTTTATCCCTCTCTTACTGTATTCTTATGTCCCTCTCTTACCAACTCTCACCCCACCCACACTTGTTTTTACCCTATTCTGCAATGAACTTTCAAAATAATTAATTGTCACTCTATGTGATGATCATGTTCTTCCATCACTGATTATGCATGGTATGAATTTGTTGATATTTTTGCAAGTACTTACTAAACAATATATCCTCAAGCAATCAAACATAGTATTACGGTCTATTCAAGTAATTTGCAACTGCGTCTAACTGAACTGGTGATATCCACTACATCAGAGACATTGTTGTGTCAGCATAAACAATTGGATTACTCTTCTGTATTCCTTCATTTCTTACTATCATGAAAATATCTAGAGACTTCACCAGTTCATTGAAAAAATTGTTCTTTTGTCCTTTCAAACAGGTAATCAAAATTTCATCAAGGATCTGGTTGAGTTTGACAAGGACAACATGTCAGACCGAGTCTTGAAACGCATCGGTCAGTACTGCGCCCAGCCAGACTTCCAGCCTGAGATCATCGGCCGTGTCTCCCTGGCCGCCAAGTCCCTGTGTATGTGGGTGCGTGCCATGGAGGTGTACGGCAGGGTGTACAGAGTGGTTGAGCCAAAGAAGCAGAGGCTCAACAATGCCATGGCCACGCTGGCTGAGAAGCAAGCCATCCTGGCTGAGGCTAAGGCCAAACTTCAAGAGGTATGTAAATATGATTGGATGATGGGGATGGTTGTAGTGATGATTGTGAGGATAATGATGACAATGGTGTTATGATGATGATGCTGCTGCTGCTGATGATGATAAAGGTGATGGTGACGGCAATGACAATAATGATAAAGTTGATGATGATGACAGTGGTGTTATGATGATGATGATGATGATGATGATAATGGTGGTGGTAGTGGTAGGTGTGGTAGTGCTAATCCATCTCAGAGCAGCAGAAGCCACTCATCTCTGGTTCAACTTTTCTGGTATATGGTTTTAGGTCTGTAAGCTTGCATCACCGTATGTTCAGTTTTCACTAGGTGATATGCCAATCATGTATAGTATTCAGACTAATAAAATTGAATATCATCAGACAATGTCTTAAAATTACGTTTTAAATTGACATATTTTTTTCTTTAAAGAAGATTTTTCCCCCACAGGACTTGTGAGAGGTGAAGGTTTCATGATTTTCTATATTATAGAAAGTTAAAGTATGGATAGTTACATGTATATACTTGATAAAATCATTTTTTGTTGTGCAAATCAGGAATATGAATTTTAAAACTGAAAACCCAGTAACTACTCCAAAACATTTTTCCCTTGATTCTCTAGGTCACTGATCGCATGGAGAACCTAAAGAAGCAGTATGATGAGAAGCTGGCTGAGAAGGAAGACTTGAGACTCAAGGCTGAACAGATGGAGATTAAACTGGACAGAGCTGGTAAACTAGTGTCTGGTCTGGCTGGTGAAAGGGACCGATGGGAACTCAATGTCCAGGTAGGGGCATAGGTGTGCTCGGAGATACATAGTATAATTTTATTGAATTTTGTATGATTTTGAAATAATGATGGTTCAAATTTTCTTGATAAAGTACTTTGATTGTTGGACGATCTCATTTTACAATGTACTATGACCAGTGCTCTGGTACAGTGTAGTAGTGCTACTTGCGCACATTTGCCAAAGTTTGCAATCACAAGTTATCTGCAGATCAGGCAAGTGGTTGAACTTTCGAGATGAGCACTTTTTATGTATGTTGGGGTTCCATTCTCTGTGAAGAGCGCTTTCACCTCTCATAGAGGAATTGTGTCAGTCCCATTCAGTGCAATTTGCATATGTTTGCAAACTATTGTAGTTGACACAAAGCCACATTGGAAATTACAGTCAAGTCATGTGACCATGATTTTGCTTGTATCTTTGTAACACTGCAGTTGATTATTGGGCGAGGGGGATGGGGAGAAACTATTATCAATATGATATATATTCAACTTGACCATCTCTTTTCTCTCTCTTTCCTTTGTAGGATCTGGAGGAGAACATGGTATATCTAGTGGGTGACTGCCTGGTGGCTGCGGCCTTCATGTCCTACATGGGGCCGTTCCTCTCTGAATACAGGGACCATTTGGTCAAAGAAGTCTGGCTGAAGGAGGTGAGGACACCCATTCAGATGGCTTTTTGTTTCTTGATGCAACTGTAATATTGATCCATGCTACTATGTATGAAATTTGTCTGTAGAGGCCACCTAAGGAAAACAAAAGCATGGCTTTTGTAGGCAGGTTACAGGGAATCAGTTTAGTTGCCACTATATGCAAAGTGGCTGCTCTAGAGAAGTGGCTGCTAAGACATGTTTGACTGTAGCTGCATTAAGATGGTCAAACCATCTTCAGGGAGTTAAGTTATACAATTAAAGAATTGACTGAACGTACACAATGAAAGTGCTGAAGTGGTACTTGGCACGCTAATAGTTTTGGTAGTATTATATGTTGTTAAAAGTGGAATATTAAACATACTGATGATTTGTGCTTTGAGTTAACCAAATCAGACTGGTCCCAGTGTATATTTAAGTACTATTGATTGTCCTAACCATGTTCCAGGTACGCAAGCTGGGAGTGCCTTGCAGTCCAGACTTTGCCTTCTCCAATTTCTTATCCAAGCCAACCGTTCTGAGAGACTGGAACATGCAGGGCTTGCCTTCAGATGCCTTCTCCACAGAAAACGGAGTCATTGTCACAAGAGGAAACAGGTTGGTTTTATAGATCTCCATTATTGGTGGTTGTAATGATGATGATGATGATGATGGTGGTAATTGTGATGATGATGATGATGGTATTGATGATGATGGTGATGATGTTAATTTTGAGGATGAGGATGATGGTGATGATTATGATAATGAAGATGGTTATGATGGTGATAATATTGATGATTTTGATTTTGATGATGATGGTGATGATGATGATAATGATGATTTTGATGGTGATGGTGATGATGATGATGATGATGATGATGATAATGAAGGAGTGGGCTATTAATGGTGTGGACATGGTATGATATGTGATGCCTTAATTTTTTACTTGATCATTCCTTCCACACATAACTCATTACTTACCAAGTGTATGTTACACATATGCATCACATCACCGTTGTATTATTATCATACATCCATTGACTTGCCATTGTACTGTTAACACACCTTCAGTGCAGTGCCAATGACATGTTTTCACACAAATCTGCAGTTCTACTGTCCAGTCTCCAAATTAACCTGGTACCGGGGGGTGGGGTGGGGGGTGGGGGTTAGGTGCTGGCACAATGGGGATTAGGACAGTGGATTGTGACCTCTGGATGGAGTACATTAAAGGGTTAAACCTTTGCTTTTGACACACTGTCCGAGTTAAGACCTCATTTGTGAATATGAACTAAAATGTTTTTTATTTATAATCCCTCCCCCAGGTGGCCTTTGATGGTGGACCCCCAGTGCCAGGCCATCAAGTGGATCCGTAACATGGAGGGGAAGCGAGGCCTGAAGATCATTGATCTGCAGCAGAGTGACTACCTACGAACCCTGGAGAATGCCGTCCAATATGGCTTCCCTGTCTTGCTACAGAATGTACAAGAGGAGTTGGATCCCTCTCTGGCCCCTATCCTCAACAAATCCATCATCAAAGTCGGTTAGTGATACTCCTAGCATAATTTATTTATCACATTTGGCTTGTCACTGTAGTAGAAGTAGTAGTATCCAGAGTCGTAAATCCTGTTTTGTCCCGGTATACGGGGGTGGAGCAGAATTTTCAAGCCAGATGCCCTTCCTGATGCCAACCTGGGACATGTAATGCTGGTTACCAGGATACCAATTATGTAGCAAGCCCTCAAGGAAACCTGACCTGAATATTTGTTTTTGCTTTCACAAGAGTGACAATTTTTCTGTAGTGCAATTTTAAATACCTGTAAATTACAGACTGATACATAAGTTCTTTAAGGTTTAATATCTGATATCATTTTGTCAAAAAGAAGTTGTTCTAACTCTCAACAAATCCAGATTTAGTGATGTATCTCTAACATTGATGCCAAATTTCAATTTGACGGCTTCTAATTTTCAGGTGGCCGATTGACCATCCGAATCGGTGACAAGGAGCTGGACTACAGCCCTGACTTCAAGTTTTACATCACCACCAAGCTGAGTAACCCCCACTACACCCCCGAGATCTCCACCAAGACCACTATTGTCAACTTTGCTGTCAAGGAGCAGGGTCTGGAGGCCCAGTTGCTGGGTATTGTGGTCAGGAAGGAGCGGCCAGAGCTGGAGGAGCAGAAGGACAACCTGGTCATGAACATCGCCGCCGGCAAGAAGAAACTGGTGGAGTTGGAGGACGAGATCCTCAGGTCAGAGATTTCCTTCATTTGCACCTAGACAACATTTTAATTAATTCTCAGTGCTATAAAATTCTTTTTTTCTTCTCTTCATTCAAACTGGGCAGAAATAATCATCAAATAACTACAATTGTGTATTGTCTTGTACATTTTTTGCACCATACAAAGCAATTAGTAGATTAAAGACACAGGCTAACATTGTGGAGCTCACATTAAAAAAAAATTGTCAAACTATGCTATCTGAGCTATATAGTAGTGTTTGAATGGACAAATAAACACCCTGGAATACAAAAGTTTGGAAATTTATGCTGCCACTGGCAAGATATGAATAAATAAACTATTAGTATTTGGGGCGAGTACAAAATAGCTCAGATCTACACACAGTACGTCTATGGGAGGAAATGGACAGCTTTATCCGGTCAACTTCAATTTTCACTTTTTGAAAGCACTAAGTAATCATTTTGAAATACAGTTTTTTTCAGGGCTTCATTTTTAGACCTTATCAAAGAACTGAGCGCATGAGGGTTTATGTAGCGCACATTTTTTAAACTGTGGGTAATGTTAGCCTGTGGCCTTAATATTAGAAATGGGTTGTCTTCCTCTTTCATCAACCTTCCCTCCCCCTCCTCAAACCGTTTATTGTGTGGTATGATGAAAAATGGTGGCTAAATTTAGAAATTCTAAAAATAAAATATCCATTTTTTCAATGGTAAGTGCACTTAGTTGCCAATTATCAACATGATGTATACTAGAGGGTTAGTGGGCATACTAATGATCATTCTCCAAGAGGTTACAGCCAGGCTAATTTTTGGTGAGCACATAAGTGTCACTCAAAGATGAAATATCTTGTTTTTTTTCACAGAGGAGCTAGTTATTGAGGTTGATTTATTATGGCGTAAACCCACAACTTTATTGGTTTGTTCATGATTCAATTTGCTAAGACTAGAATTTAACAGAATAAAAATTTCATATTTCCAAGAAAAGAAAATTAACAAGTCAATGACTATGTATTTCGTTTTGAAAATGGTTTACTTAAAATTCAGCAAATCTGGTCTTTCATGAAATGTGTGAAAGCAGCAGAGTAAGTAGTAGCCCTGTAATGCTGCGCAGAGATCACGAGTGCCAGGTGGCACCCCACCAACTGTAGCCATAAACTGCCCTATAATCTTGATCACATTCCTTCCCAATGGACAGGCTACTTAATGATGCCCAGGGCTCCCTCCTGGATGAGAACAGCTAGTAACACACCTACACTCCTCCAAGAAAACCTCAGAGGAGGTGGGAGAAGCAGCTACAGGTGTCTGAAGCAGACTGAGGCTAAGATTGATGCACTCGTGAGGTGGTGGATGAACAAATAATCCTCCAATTTGAACTAGTATTTGTGCAAGTACAAATAAAAAAACCCCAGAAAATAATTGTGTTTGAAGTCATAGCTCCACTGATGTGTTTACAGAAACACATGATTATAAGGGCTACAGTAAAATATATTTACCTTTTGGAAATTAAGAATGAGATATATCAGACTTGTCTGGAGAATGTAACAAAGTAAACACCGTCTCCTACGGGTTAAATGAGCTCTTTGTGAAATTTAGCTGAATGTTTCTCACAGTAAATCAGTGGTCTTCATATGTATTTCAAAATACTGCCATGTTGAACTGTAATGAAGCAATTTTATCAAGTAATTTCCAATATTGCACTTACCAGGCATAATTACAGTCAAGGCCGAACAGGAAGACTCGCCTCTTTTGAATAAGTAGAGGAAAAGGTAACAAATTTGTGCCAACCGTGTAACCATGTAGAACCTTGGCAGCAGTATTGACTGTACTCTTGCATCAGTGACAAATTTTGGATTATTTGCTTCATTTTAATACTATTAGTATTGGTACATTTGAAAAAAAAAAAAAAAAAAAAAACCCTCCTTGGTTGTACTACATTCAACAAGGGCCATTCAAATAATTTTGTTCTGATGTAGCTGCAAAGCTGACATTAAAGTTGGTCTCAATTATGTTTGCACGACTTCAGCATTTTAGAAGAGTCGACTAGTCGCCAACCAATAGTCGGCCTAACGACTATTAGTCGACTATCGGTGTCAACGTCTTAGTGTGTTCAAGATTGGTGGGTGGAGTGCATGAGTGTCGCAGTCGAGTCGGCAGTGAGTGCAACGTATACGGCAACACATATGCATGATAGCATTGGCACGATTATAGGCGGTTTCAAGTACATTTGGCAGTTCTGTTTGATTTGCGATCAAAGAGAGATAGGGTTCTATTCTGCCACAATAACTGGTAGATAAATGATTGCTAGTTCTGTTCAATTTTACGTCTTTTGACTCAGTTTTAATACAAATTAACATGTGATAAAAGTCGACTAAAGCGTTCCGATAGTCGTAGTCCGACTATCTACACATAGTCGCGACTACGACTTTTGGCGACTAGTCGTGCAACACAATCTCTTAATTGTGCTCTTATATCAGATGAAAGGACTTTAAATTTGCTCAAAATCCTTGTCATTCCAGGGCTATCGTCCTTGTGCTCAGCGTGCCTCCATCCTGTTCTTTGTGCTCAACGACATGGGTCGCATCGATCCCATGTACCAGTTTTCGCTGGATGCCTATATTGATCTATTCAACACATCCATTGACAAGAGCCAGAGGAGTCCCCAGCTGGAGCAGCGAATTCTGAACCTGAACGAGTATCACACCTACGCAGTGTACAGGTATAGTATGATGTGGAGAGTTGTTTTGTGTTGTGTTGTGTTGTGTTTTGTGGTGGTGTAATATAAAGCCAACTGTTGATGGTTCATCACAAAATTAATGTCAATAAGGTACATGTATGTGATACTAGAGGAAAGTCTGAACAACTGAATGTTGATTTTATTTTTGACTAATTTAAAATACATAATTGTCACAATCTCATTTTCATGATTGTACAGATAGATTAGAAAATAAGTTAATAATAAACAGCTTGATGTGAGAGTATGTTCTTACTATCATTTCCATGCTGTAACCCTCAATCTGTGTAAACATTTTATGGAAATATTTGTGAGTGTTTGCAAAAAATGTTGTGAATATCACAACAAGGATTTGAATTGGGAGATGGCCGGGAGGGGCAATGTTTGGTGATGCTCTTCCAACCCCTACAGTTAAGTAGTCAGTTCACTTATTGCACATTAGCCCACAAAGGTACAAAGTGTATGAAAACATAAACCCTAGAAATGGCTCAGTAATCCTCAAGGGTTAATGGAATCATAGTCTTAGTGACTATGGAGTTTATTTTGCCCTTTTACCAATTGTTCATTTGATTCCCTTTTCCCAAGGTATACTTGTCGTGGTCTGTTTGAGAAGCACAAGCTTCTGTTCTCCTTCCAAATGTGTGCCAAGATCCTGGAGGCTGCAGGTAAACTCAACATGGACGAGTACAACTTCTTCCTGCGTGGCGGTGTGGTAAGTTGGATCTTTTAATCAGACAATGTATAGTGTTAGCTGCATGCTGGGGCCTGTTTCATAAAATTGTACATAAGTTACATGTGACTTTACAAATGACTTGAAATGTAGCAAGTCAAATGTGATTCTCAAACTAGTGAAATCATATCTGCTAATATTCAAATATACAAACAGATTAGAATTCTTACGTTTAACAACCATTTAACAAGAATTTTAAGTTAAACTTTATTTTTGGGCAAAATCTAATCGACAGTAATCTCAAATGCTTAAAATGACATGTACAATTTTTTGCATTTTACTTGGTACTTCATATTTGAGTTGTTCCAAAAGTCATGCGTAGCTTAACTAACAGCTTTATGAAACAGGCCCCCAATCATATAAATATCACAGTATGTCTTTCTGAACAATTATTTGTAGGTTTGATATTGTTTTCTGATGGCTGGCATGTCAGTATCATACCCTAAGAAAAAAATGATGAAACATTTGTCTGATCCAAAACTATGATATGTTGGCTTTAAAGGGAAATATTGTAGCATGATTGGAAGCAGTCCTCATTTTGTCATGAGACCTTCCCAGAATGAAGTACAATGTTCAAGGACTCTGCTCTGAAAAGTTTTGGTGTACCATTTTTAGACAGTTACCATGCTCAATATTCACTGTGATTGGAAAATTTGTGGATCATCCCTTGTATGGGTTCAGTTTCTATCATGTTCATACTTTAATCCAGCATTGGTATATTCATGCTGATTTCTCCTCAAGTAAACAGATTCAAGACAAATCCTTCCAGCCTAGATCTACACTCCAGTTAGTGTATACAAATATGGTTCACCCTTTTCCAGTGCTCCAATCATGTCATTGCCAGGGTTGTGCGGAGGCTGGCCTTGAGGCCAATTTTTGGAGTACGTGGCCTTGGCCTTGATCCAAGGCCCTGTACAAACCCTGTGGGAAGGTACTGTTTTGGGGCAGCCTTGGCCTTGGCACAACACTGGTCATTGCCCTGTGATCTAACCTTGATCCAAGGCCCTGTACAAACCCTGTGGGAAGGTACTGGTTTGGAGCAGCCTTGGCCTTGCCACAACACTGGTCATTGTCCTGTTAACTTACCTCATTCATTCCAATACCACCCACTCCATTGACAGGTTCTTGATAGGGAGGAACAGATGGACAATCCGTGTACGAGCTGGCTGGCTGATGCATCCTGGGATAACATCACAGAACTGGACAAGTGAGTAGATAAAACTTTGATCTGTTTCATGACATCAGAGCTGCCTGGTCTCCCAGATTCTGATTGATGTTCCCTGACAATGTTACTGATCTTTCCACATCCAAAAAAGCCAAATTTGAATTTCTTCCAGATTATTAGAAGATTTTTACCCATTCTGATGCTTGTAAATTGATAAATGTCTGAGTTGATTGCTGTTCAAAATTACCCCGATTGAAATGTTTCAAGATTATCGTTAACCTGTTGGACACTAAGATGAAAATCTCTTGGGATGGGATTTGAGATGGGATCTATAGGGAATGTGTGTTACATTGAAATCAAATCAGGGTTAAAAGAAAAGTGAATTGACCTATGAGTAAGATTTTATTTATGGATTCTACATTCTGAAAGGTTTCATCAATTAAAGCATTCAGATTGCACCATGTACTTCATGGATGTTAACTCTTAACGTGCCGAAGTCGCAGATCTGCACCAAAAAATACACATAAAGTCTATAGAGGTTCAAATGCTCTGGCATGTTAAGAGTTAAGTCTCATGTTGAACATATAATGCTCATGGCTGAGCTGGCAGGTGTATCTCTTCATATTTCAAAACCATATTTCCAAAAGTGATTAGAAACAGATTGTTTGAGCTTCTAAGCTATCTTTCATTCAACTGTTTCATCAATTTTATATTCAACTTTATTTTCTACATCATTTTCAACTTGCATTCCGTGTTATGATACACAACCAATCACAATAACATTTATATATTTTGAAGGAAAACATAACACATATTACATTAAATAACAAGGGCTGATAAAGGATTTCTTTCACACTCATCATATTATTATATGGTTTGCTGTGATACATATATATCCTCACCAACAAATCATCATTCATAGCACATTTCATCAGTCACACCATCAAATATAACATGAAAACATTTACCTCATCAACATGTCATGTTGATAACAAATATATGTGATTTTAACAATCCTCACT
This sequence comes from Eucidaris tribuloides, assembly GCA_001188425.1. NCBI lineage: Eukaryota > Metazoa > Echinodermata > Echinoidea > Cidaroida > Cidaridae > Eucidaris > Eucidaris tribuloides. Next base: position 36,373 of record JZLH01S0135581.1, read on the forward strand.
ATAACAGCAACAACAGACATCAGAAATCATGCTATTAAGATTAATAACTGCCCTTATTTGATAAAATGTGTATTTTGATTCTATGAATCTTTTTGTGTAACATGCACAATTCTTGCATTTTTCTCTTATAATCTGCTTCATTTTCACAGTAAGTAAGTATGATCACAATTGGTGACAGATATGTCATCAAAATGTGGGGGAAAAAAAGATGTTTGCTTTGCAGTAGTGTCAGTGGTTATCATAGCCACACTTTCAACAAGTCAGTGTGATCACTAATTCCCATTTTTTTTAGTGTTGGAGTATTTTTTTTTTCAAGGTGCAGGTATAACATTGTTTTACCAAAAGTTCATAGATAACAGGATGGTAAAATGATCTTTGAATTTTAGGGAAAATAGAGCATCCATAAAATTGAATATTAGGGCTCCATTTTTTTTTTTGGGGGGGGGGGATGCTTACAGGGGATGCAAAATACATATATAGAAAAAACAGGGTTTTATCAGTATTTCCATTCTATTCTTAAAGGGAAAATACATACTGCAGCAATGAAATTCTCATTTGATGTTTGGAAAGGCATCTGCAATTAAGAAATTGATTTGTTTGAATTTTCCAATCACATGAGTTATGGGAACAACTTTTCCATTGCTACAGGAAATAACCCCCCCCCCAAAAAAAAAAAAATAAATAAAAATACTTGTGGTTATTTTTTGAAATTGTGGGCTATTGATACTGAGCCACCATGTCTTTTGAGTGTTGTTCAATACAGATTGAGTTTGGACATTGCTCATGGGTTGACCAGCTTCACACATATGAAAAAAAAAATGAAATCACTCTGAATCTCTCAAAATTTGTGTTGTCATTCAGAATGTTGGTAACCATTTACACATTAGTCCAAGACTCTTGTTTGATTCAACAGTATTTGAAATTTTAGCAATCGATGCAGAATTTCACATCTAGCCTTATGGTAAAATATTGTAAACTAATAATGAATTAATTATTACCAGTCTTATGGTGAATGCTGGGAGTAAGAACAAAAAGATAAATGGTATACATCAACATATTTCTACATGAAATTGATTTGTTAATTCCAGAATTGACATTAGTTGTGATGTGTTTTATGTGTAGGTGATTAACATGTGATATTTTTTACCTGTTTGAATTGCTTGTGTTTGTTTTAATGCACATAGTTTGTAATGTGTGAATGCACCTGTGTTTTTCAGCACATCTGTTTGTAAATAAACTCTTTCACATCACATATCGCATGTTTAACAGTCTGTACTTTGGTGAAATAAAACAGACTTTACCAACTGTAGCAGCATGCATTTGAATTTTACACAGACATCTTGAGAAGTTACAAATTGTTTCAGAAAGTTGAGATTCTTGAAACTAGCAATGTTATGTTAAAGGGTGTATTTAGATCAGTAGACTGAGTCTTAATTTTGAATGAAGTCATGAAACTAATGGTATACTGTATACGCCATATATTTCGCGTCCATATATTTTCGCGATTTTGCTCCAAGACGGGGTATTCGCGAGAGCATATTTTCGCGATTTTACTGTATTTGCATTCACTTTGTACAGAAATGTCAGGAAGTGAAAATATTCGCGTTCAGTAATTCGCGAAATTCACAAAAATAAAACCACCGCGAAATATTCAGCGTATACAGTAGTTTGTCAAGAAAGAGGTATGACTTGCACAAGTCGATTGAATACCAATATACATATTAGTATGTCATCACTGAGGTGAAAAAACTTTATCTTAATTGGGATGTATTGAAACATGGAGTTTTAAATGTATAATCTTGTACCTGGGAAAACATTATATTCTGCCCAAATCTCAAATTTCTATCAATTCAAAATAAAACTATGAATTAGAAAAAGAGGTTTTGTCGTGGCAGTGAAATGTAGCTTTTTTGCTCTAAAACCACAATGTCATAAGGTCCCAAGTCCTTCTATATCTTGTGTAACATATTTGCATGTCGTTGCTTACATGTAAATGCTGGACAACTTAGTATAGGGTTGTAACTCTCCATGTTGAATACCCCTCACTACACCATGCCCATGTTTCACATCCATAGCAGCAAAGCAGTCAGCATCATTCCACCTCACCCCTCAATGAAATCCCTTCATGCAGTCATTCCCAGTAATAGTCCTGTATTTCATTCCTCCCCCACACATCCCACCTCTCACCCCTCCCTACCCCTCCCTACCCCCTTTCCCATCTGATTCCCAACAGGCCTCCCCAAAACTCCTATGCCATGCAAACCATTGCCCACAGATAATACCTAATTCCCAATTCAGATATGCTTGATATGGTATTTTTGCATTGTACAATTCGTGCATTGGTATGTAAAGTTGTCTAGAAATCAGCATTTTTATCAATATTAGTCCTGCCCTGCTCCCCCCCCCCCACATTCCTGAAAATAATGTTCAATAACCATATTTAGGGAGAAGGGAAATAAGGAATTACAGTTTCAATGCAGTAATGAGTTAAGTGCAGTAATGACCTATTTTCATGTAATGGATTACATCATAATAAGTTTACAGAAAAAAATGAATGTGATTAATGATCATTTCTACATTATATGAAGTATCCCTCCATATTCATAAATATCACTAATTTGTATTTGATACCACCTTATTGAAACATCGTTTTGTGATAGGTTTCTACCATCATCTGCATTTACTACATGCTGTGGTGAACAAACATACATTGTAATTAGATTTAATCCACTTAAATCATAAATCAATTGTCGTAATGACAAGTTCAGTAAAATGGCAATATAAAATCAATCATTGAAACTCTGTCAACAACATACTCCACTTTGCCACAAACCACTTCAGGTCAGGTTTGTAGATGAAATAGTCCATGTCTGAGTTTAATAACATGTATTTTGTTTTATTCTGTCAACATTCCAGATTGGCCAATTTCCATGGTATTGTACAGGCCTTTGAGCAGTACCCCCGAGATTGGCATGTGTGGTATACCAGCTCTGAGCCAGAGACTGCAGCTCTGCCAGGTACTAATACCATGAAATCATTTTGCTTTAATTTGTATACTTGCCCCTTTCTGTTTGCTGAAACCATTTGTCAGTGTAGGATGGTCATCTGTGGGCCTTAATCACCAAGATGCTGACGAAAAGGAGTGTGACCCAAACAAGACTGGAATAGTACATGACATATCTTTAATCATTGTTATAAATGGTATACATAGCTCACGCTTGGCAACCGAAGGCTGAATTGCACATAGCACACATAACTTAACACAATTTTCCAGCTGCAAATGCAAAAAGGGGCAGATGTAGAATCTAATATTGATATGCAAGGCAGATGAAATTAGGACACCATAACTGTCATCCATAATTCTCTCTTTGCCAGCCAGTGACAATGTTGTGTATTGTGCAAAAATTTCATTGCTTTACAAAAAGAAGGTACAGAAGTGAACCTACTGCAAGAAAGTCTACCTACCATAATTTGTTGTAGATTTCAGCAACAGCATAAATGCTACTTTCTGGTCAACTTTAGGATTCACAATTTTGCATTTTGTCTGAAATGATGTGTTCATATCTATATAGTATGAAATTTTTAGTTCCAAATTCATTATAATTTTTGAAGGCTTTTTTAATAGAACAATAGTTACACTCTCATAATTAGGTAAGGGGATTTTTATATTCAATTAGGAAAGTACAAAACCAGCCATTTTAATATTATAAACTTTCTTCCTCAGTTTCCTCAAAACTTTGTTTTGTGTTTTA
>JZLH01S0135581.1:60028-80057 GCA_001188425.1 Eucidaris tribuloides
TCCTCATGTTGGCTGGAACTCATGTTATGCTTCAACGATTCGACTTTGAAGGGTAAGGACGTGTTAATCTACCTATGTTTATACAGAGTTACACCTCTCCGAATTCTAAACCTCATCTGTCAATGCTTCCGATTAATTCTCACTATGTTGTTCTATTTCTACTTCCTCATACTCTTATCTGTTGTACTCTATTCTAAACACTGCATCTTGAGATTCTACAGAGTGGATTTTGCGCAATACAATCAATGTATTATTAATCGCGGTCCTTTAAGAAAAGAGTTGTGCATGGACAGTCCCATTTTTTTTGGAAAACTAGGCATTCAAATTTGTTATTATTCAGAACTCACAGGTCGCATTATACTTGAATACTGTAACAACCATGGCATTGAAATCATAGTGTTGTTGTAACTCTTTCTACAAGGACTTAGTACATCTGGACTGCTTGTTGCTCTAATAACAGGGCATTGTATATGCTAGAGTAGCAGTGTTGTAGTTTGTCGGACTCGAGTCATTTGTAGTGGTCTCGACTCGGGATGCAGCTGAGTCCCATGTAATTGAATTGGCAAGGTTTTTATTGAATTGCTATCGGACTGGAGACTTGTGGACTCGACTTCACTGTGAGTTATTGCACATGTTTAGCAGTAAAACTGCAAATTAATGTTTTTAGGTACTTAAAACTTGTTTTGCTCAGTTTGAATTCTTTTATTTTCTGTATTTAATGTTCCAATTTTGTTGAGTACCTGTAATCTCAGTGTTGGGAACATTTTTGTGGTGGGAATTTTCTGATTTTAATATTTCCTTCAATTCTTTTTACAGCTCTATTATTTTTAAGTCTCATAATAGCTTAGATCTTTATGATCTCTCTTCGCACTCTTTTTTTCATGGTGTCAGAGGATCTTCTAAGTATACCTGGAATGGGTATGAGGAGGGGACTCCCTGGGATGCCTCGTATCATCATTTGTTGCGAGTTATCGGAGGTCACGTGACGATGATTGGATCGACGCTTCCTGCTACATTACATCATGATATACTTCTGCGAGTCCGGTCGATACAATGCATTCCTTTAGTAAGGTGTTTCATATCACTTTATGCTACAGCAATTAGCTTAGATTTAACCCAAAATAGACTTTTCTATTTGATGTCATTTTGAGCTTCCTTTTGAAAAATTAATTGGTAGTTGCTAAAAAAATCACATTTTTCCTTAGACTGCTTTGCGTAGAAATGGGTTTATCAATGAGTTTCAGTGATGGATCTTGTTTAGATAGCTATGTAAATGAATTTTCTTGTTCCAGAAAATCAGTAGGCATTGATGTTCATTTTCACAAGCACTATTACAAGGATCTTAACTCCCTCAATCGATCAAGGTCGCTTCTTTGTAATTTTGCGTTTGCGTTCTCTTTTCATGAAGCAAGGATTTCTGCCCAGATGTAGGTCCATTGTTTTTGCTTTTTCAAGTTCCCTGGCCGTTGAATAAGGGTGGTTCAGTGCTGGTAGATCTTTCAATGGATGTAGATCGTGTACATTTGAGCTTTGATCTGTGCTATAATGTACTCACGACGGTATGTTTAAACTGGAATTTCACAATGATGGCGCTGGAAGGAGGTTGGCATTCCCGGGAATAGGTATTCCCACCCGGCAGTGAAATACTGGGAAATACTGGGAAATACTGGGAAAACTGGGAAATCGGGAATACTGGGAAATCTTGGGATATACCTGGGAAATCGTGGGCACTACCTAGCGTGTACTCTTAAGTTGTACAAGGTCAACTTAAGAGGGCATTAATGCAGTGCATTTGGGGCTTCTTAACAAACCATTTGACTAATAATTTCAATGAAAAGGCTCTGGAAACCTCTTTTTCATTTTGATAAGTTACTTCGTTGTTATATTCAATACTGTTCCCAATACTGTTACGTTATTACCTGATCGTATTATTCAGGTGTTACATTTGTGGGTGCAGCCTATCTTGCCTTATATACGGGTCAAAATAACATCTGTCATGGGGTGTGCTATTTTGTGTTCTGGATTTATGGAGAATTCAGTATATGCAAACTGAAATCGTTTGAAAAAAATTCTAAAATTAAGCAGGTGTATTATTTAAATTCCATACTTTTAGTATTGTTTGGCTGTTGTAAAACAATTTGTCCCCAAAGTCCCTCTGGTTCCCCAATTCCTTAGTTAGTTTTTTGTTGTTTTTTGTTTGTTGAATCACCCTCTTGAACAACATCTAGTACTTTTTGAGTTATTATCCTTCATAGAATAACTTTTTATGAGTATTTCCAGTTTTCGTTTTTGTCAAAAATAGCAAGGCGGTATTTACGGTCTAATACGGTATTTAACGTGTATGTTTACGTGCCAACCTGGGCCGTTGCATGGGGTCTGTAATTTCACCAGCTCGTTGATGCTGTGAACTGTGACTGCTGAAGCTCAATGAGCCCGACTGATGGTTATCTGATGGGAGAGGTTGATATTCATCTTGTGTTTTGCCAGATCTGTAATTTTGATTGAGTGCCTCTTCTGTCGTTTTGTTGATCTTGAAAGCGAAGACATTCATCCTGCTGTTATTTGTTCTTGCTCTAATCCACCGCTCCCCTGCATAAGCAAATTACCTAGTTCAATGATTTTTCTGCTAGTTCATGGTTTGTGCAGGTTTTTGTTGGATATCGAATCTGGCCTTATTTAATTTGCAGTTACATTTTCAAAATAGGTATCGGTACGCTTTACAAGGTGTGTACTTTTCGGAATGAGACATGTGAATTCGGGCTTGAAAATCGTCCCAAGAAGTGTCTTGTTTAGCCGTCTCGGTGGGAATGCCTGGTTGATATTCTGGTTGGCTGTGGGGTGTAGTTGATGGACTCTCGCCCAAGCTTTTGCTTGGCAGTGTTCCTGGATTCTTTTCAGTGTGTTGTTTTTGGCACCTAAATTCAATTCAAGCGACTTTCTTTTGACGGTTTGTATCATTTCTGTTACCTTACACTGTAATTTCATACCGATGCGACTATAGATGAACAGTAAACTGGCTAGGATATCAAAATCACATAGTTTTTTATATTTCAGCATTCATTGCGGAGTTCAAACTTGCTTGTGTGTTCTCTGTTTTACTGCCATTTGGATTGGATGCTGTTCTGGGCATGCTGGTTGGGTTCTAGCACTTCTGTTTACTACAGTAGATCTTCCAGAATTTCTGCTGATTCTTCATGTTTGCTGATCTTCTGTTGTTGTGTTGACTACCTGAAACCGTATTTACAGATATTGTTTATGTTATCCACAGCCACTTACCGCAAGTCTTTGTAGGTTAGGGATCTCTGTCGTCCTGTATGACAGCTGGGGCATTGTTCAGATTGTTATCTTTTTTTATCATTCAAATTAGTAAACATGATTTCTGTTGGAGTTTAGCCATTAGGCATTTATACTTCTGAACGAGACTTCAGGAATTAGATGCTAGGAAGTCTTTATAATAGTAAGTCCGCTTCATAGTGGCTGCTGCTAATATCAACTATGCTTCAATGGTTGCTACAGATGTGACTGGCTGCGATCCTACTTTAAGGTGAGAAGGAGCCCGCAACTAACAAGCATAAGTTAGAAGATTTGAGTTCTTGCCAACAATCAGATCGCATGTGCAAGGTCTGGAAGCTGACATGTGTGACGGATGATTACCACCCACGTGTGTTGTCGTGCCTGGGGTGATGGTAATGTGTGCACTGTATGAATTGATAAGCTCCTCCCCCTTATAGCCGTTTTTGCAGGATTTGTCCAGCGGACACAACTTGCAAAGACGCTAATAAACACATTACTATTATATAGGGCCTTGCTGAGGTGAGTACACACAGTTTCCCTTATTTAGGCTGTCTTTATCACCAGGCTACCATATTTTCAAATACTCACAATGTCACCTTTTTTCTCTTATTCTGATGTTTAGTTGCTGGCTTCCTTCTCCCTTTATTGATTGTATAAGTGTTTTCAGTTTAAAAATCTGAGCTACATTTTTCCATGCTTACTGTGTTTTGTCGGTCTAAGAATGAAAGCCCTGAAAAAAATTGCAGTGTATGTAAAAAAATCATTAGTGGCTTTAAAGTGAAAATCTTTGAGGAGACCATTCCAGTTTTTTCCATGACTGCTGTGTTGCCAGTTTCAATCGCGCCGATATAAAATTCACGTGCCATTTGTTCTGCACATATTGTTCTAGTGACAGCTAACTGTCGAACTTTTGTGTCTGGTTTATTTGTCATTCAATACTGTTCAGATATGTCAGTAGCAAAGGCTTTGACATTTATTAAACGGGTCTTCCACAGTGTTTATATACGTGTCTACAGTGTCATCTTTACTTTCTTTGTCTTTCTCTTCAGGCTTTCCGTTTAAGACCTACTACTTCCAAAGGCATGGACTCTTGCAACTTCAAGTAAGTTACTGTCTGACAATTGATAATAAGGGATTAAAATGGGACTGAAAGGGAATTTATTCGAGGATTATAACTAGTGCCACAACACAATATCTGCAAAGACACTTAATTACAACACTACAAGCAACACTGGGTCTGGCAGGTTCCAAATTTGCATGGATTGATTTGGTATTCACTTTTGCATACTTAATGCCCCTTCTTTCTTGAAAAAAAGGAGAGAAGAAAATGGAAAGTTAATATTGTCTGTTGAACATTCCTTTACCCATTGGTGTCATATCCTGATTATATGACAATAACTTCCAGAGCGGTTAATGACAAGATAAGTTGGGCTGAAACTAGTACATGGAGGACGACTCTTTAACAAAATTTTTGTCACGCAAAAATTATATTTAGTAAAGGAAATCACGCACAAATGCAGAATAAGTAACTGGGTTTACATTTCAACAGTATATCTGTTTCATTCTTGTTCTTGAAGAGATAAGCCCCCAAACTTCAAAACAGTATATCAAATCATATTGATAAATTTTGCTTGCCAGGCAAGTATTGTGTGCTAAATAAACTACATTATCAACAGGCTAAATATGCTGGTTAAAAATTATTAGAAGACCGTAGATCAACAGGATAAATGTTTTTGTTCAAAGTTGTTCATTAAAAATGACAGTTTTGAATTGTATACTTCCTCTGACTTTTCCCTTTATTCTAATGAATCTGTCGTCTTGATTTCTGTCTTCAGGAATACATCAGCATGTTGCCCGGTGTGGATCACCCAGAAGCCTTTGGCCAGCACCCCAATGCTGACATCGCCAGTCAGATCACAGAAACCAGGACTCTGTTTGACACCTTGCTGTCCCTCCAACCCCAGGTCTCAGTCAAGCAGGGAGAGAGTAAAGAATCTAAGGTAAACATCAGTCAGGTCTTCCAACTTCTCCAAAACCTACCCCCTTCTAGGGGGAGGCATTATGGCATAGTGAATAAGACCTTCAGCTTCCCAATTCCGAGATCCCTGGTCCATGTGGTGGTGGTTGTATGTGTCCTTGGGTAAGGCACTTTATCCCCTTTACTCCATTCCTCGGATATGACGTAAAGCTGGAAGTCCTGTGTTGAGATAGAAACACCTTAGCATGTTAAAAAAACCCATGCACTTCATCAAAAATGAGGGGTGAAAACCCAGTGTTGTGGTCACATATCGCCATGCGTACCAGTACACGGGGCTGGATGCCTTTGGGTAATAGTGATGAAATTAAAGTTTATAGTCTCTGTCATCAGTAATGATGAAAAATCAATAATAATAATTATAATAGTAGTAGTAATAAGTACCTGAATTGTTATAGTCAAAACATATCTCAAGACCACATTTTTGCTGCATCACAATCAAATTCTGAATTGTTATATACATGTACTTGAATTAACGAGAGGCTGAAACATTGCATTTATTTATTTTTCTTGCAGGACTTCCAATTTAAAGGAAAATAAATATTTAGTGGCTCTTTGTTGGCAAACATAAGGAGGTGTCCTCCATTGAATGATTCAATAAATGTTTGTTGACCATATTAATGAGGATGTTCGTGTTTCAACCCATTTCCTGCTTCATCTTATTCTGTATTAGGTGCTGAAGTTAGCGGCCGATGTGCTGGAGAAAATCCCAGCAGACATTGACTATGAAGGAACAGCAAAGATCCTGAGAGATGATCCATCTCCACTGAATGTCGTCTTACTTCAAGAGGTAATGTGAATTATTGTCTCTACGTTCTTTGGCAGATTAAAAACCTGCTACATTTTTATGCAAATGATGAATCTGGATGTCATACTATAAATTAACAGTATGAATAATAAAGTAAAGAACTAAAAGTAAAAGTAATACAAGTAATGAATAGTAAGATGTAATAAAGTAATGAATAATAAGCTCATTCAGAATAAGAAACTGTATCATGCAAAGTCAACAAAGATGGCATAACACAAGACCAAGAGGAGAAGAAGTATCAGAACATAAATAAATAAGCGAAAAGTAAAATAAATGGGTAGTCTGCCCCCCCCCCCCCAATGACAAAAGGGCATAACTGACATTTTGGTGTTTTGGAGATAATGAGCAAAATGTATTTTAAAGCCCTATTCAGTGTCCTTTTAACAAATGGATTATGAAACAAAGGGACACTTCTAATTAGTATTTTTTTTATTCTGCATGTTAAACATGATGTACTGAGTCCCCTACTCTATATAACTAACACAATTTTGAAAAAAATGTCACTTATGCCCTTTTGTCATGGGGGGGGCAGTAGTGTGATGAGTATTACTGACAGATGATGTCTTTATGAATTTTACTGAACAAATTGAGATTAGTATGTAGAATTTCAAATGCAGGGAGTACGTGAACTTTTGTGATTTGTAAAGTATTAATTCCAAGTAACCAATGCAACTTATTTCAGACCTTTCTCCAAATTTATCATCTTTACTGGCAGTCATCTTCCCTAAATATCCACAAAGTTCTCTTCACTGGTATATTCTACCACACAGGCTTCGTTCATGTAATACTCTTGTTCTACATATTCCCAGAAATCAGTCATACTTGGGGGGATGGGGTGTCTTGTCATACATGGGTCCAAAACGTTGTAACAATCTCCTTACACTCTTTCACACATTTTCGTACTTAGAAACTATCAAATCATTGTTCAAAATATACTTATTATTGTTTGTATCATTTGTTAAGTGTCACTGAGAACTATTATTAATAAAATAATTTTATGTAGTTTATATATTATGTCATCTTGTGTAAGTTCCTGTGATGCTGTGAGCATCTCATTAATGGACTGTTGCACTATACATGAACTTGTTATAAAGAACACTTATATAACAATATCTACTAACAAAGAAAATTTTCCAGTCCCAATCTTGAAATTTTCCTTGCAAATGTTTGTTTTTGCAAACTGGATATAAAAAAATTCTGATAAAACAAAATGATTTTCCTGGTTTTCAAGGAAACTGTTATAATGAGAGCCTAACTGTATAACTAGCTGCTATTATTATTATTACCTGTTATTTTGTACCTTGGCTCCATTTTCAATGACAGATTCAGCGTTACAACGCCCTCTTGCGAGCGATCCGTTCTTCCCTGGTGGATCTAGAGAAAGGCATCAAGGGGTTGGTGGTCATGTCCAATGACTTGGAAGAGATCTTTAACTGTATCTACAATGCCCAGGTGCCTCCTCTGTGGGAGAAAGTGAGTTGAACTCTTATCATGTCATTGGCACAATTTCATATCACAATACATGTAGTACCCTGTTTATCAGAGATTAAGAATATAGATTATGAGAATAATTTAATTCCTTACTACACTTTTGAAGTAAGTCTGTTCTATTTCACATATTTTAGATTTTGATTAGAATAATTACAATGATAAGGAAAAAGGTAACAGGAGTCTGCTCCTAACTAGTAATTGGGGAATAGTGAAGGAAGAAAAACAGTGCTTTCATGAAATCATAATAAGTCCACTCTCCCCCCCCCCCTCTAAAAATATTAAAAGGAAATTTCTAACATTTTATTTTTGATAAAATGTTGCACATAGATATGTAGCAAGAGCACAGTTCTTACAGTTGCCAATATGTAGAGTATATATAGAGAGAGTAAGATTTGGGCACAGCATTTAGTATTAGGTGGTAAAGAAATATTTTCTAGAAACGATAGATATAGATTACTTTTTCTTTACCTATCATCTAAAAATAAAATTTTCACAATGCTAGAGATGAACCATTCCCTGATTGAAGATGCAATTTTATTATTATCAACAGGGTTAGTGGGTTGGAGAAGGGGATAGCCTTGAAGGAGACCTAGGCCTGTATCATAAAGAGTTACAACCTAGATGTAAAAGATCATAGGATATTATAATTTTCAAGCATGTGATGTAACATAAAAAATGAAGTTATTATATTCATTAATTGGATTTTGTTTGATTTGTTCTAATTTCATTTGATTCGATTCTCCAGGCCTATCCATCCAACAAGCAGCTAGGTGCGTGGACCCGTGACCTGATGTTACGTGTGGATCAGTTTGAGAAGTGGGCCACCACTGCCCATCCACCTGTCATCTTCTGGATGTCTGCCTTCACCTTCCCCACCGGTTTCCTGACGGCTGTACTACAGACATCGGCCAGGCAGAACAATGTAAGTTAACCTTCTCAGTATCATGATAACAAAACTCTGTAGAGTTAGTGTGAAAGGGTTTACTTGCTCGTTGTAGAAAGATAACAAAATGTGCTTAGGAATTTGGACGCAGTGATAATTATCTTGTGCTTGTTCTATCAGGCTTTGTACAGGTCAAAAAATTTCTGGAAAGTCAGGGAATTTGAAAATATTTTTTCCAGAAGCAAAACGTCAGGGAAAATCATTAAGTCAAGAGTTTCTAAAATAACCCTTGATTTATTCGTGGAATTAATGCTTGCTAGTATTGCAATGATGTATGTTTGCACACTTCAACATGTAAAAATGGTCATGGAAAGTTACAGTTTTCTGCTCTTGAAAGACATGGAAAGTCACGGAATTTTGAAAATGTGTAAGTGCACGAACCCTGTCTATGCTTCTCAATCAGTTATAGACCACTGATGGGATTTCAACCAAACTTGGTAGTATGTGGATTGTAATAACATGGTGGTGAAAGTCATGACTGTGATGAAACTTTAATCAGCTTGATAGATTATTGGTTAAGTAGGCACAAAGAAGTTAGAAAAAAAAAATAATAACCATATGGTGATACCAATCAGAAGTGGAAAAATTCTTTTGGAAGCCTGGTAAACAGTCTGATTTATAAATGTAGTAGTGGTTGAATGCCATTTGGGATTGAACAAATTCATACACTTGTGGGTAATGTGTAACAAGCTTTTGTGGCTTTGGAACAAAAGAAATCAAACAAAGCATGTCAAGTCTTGTGTAACAATGGACATAAAATTGATTAGGAAGGGGAGAGACATACCCACCTTTTGCGAATTAGACAATTGCTTGAAATCTTACACTAAAAACTTTCCTTTTTCTGTAACACTCCCTTTGCTGTTCAGTATTTGTTTCTGTGCTGGGAGAGTCACTTCAAGACAGACATGGCACATTACAAATATCCATTACTGTTATTATTACTATTAATCAAGCTGAATTTTTACTTCTGATCGTAGATCTCTGTGGATTCCCTCTCCTGGGAGTTTGTGGTGTCAACAGTGGATGACAACAACATTGTTGACCCACCCAAGGACGGAGTATGGATCAAGGGTCTGTACCTGGAGGGGGCTGGCTGGGACAAGAAGAACGCCTGTCTGGTGGAGGCTAACCCCATGCAGCTGGTCTGCCCCATACCCACCATACACTTCAAACCAGTCGAAAACAAGAAGAAGAGTGGCAAAGGTAAAATGGTTTGCTTATTCTCTTTTTTTTTCCGATAGTAATATCGCTAGTGATTAACAAAAATAATCTCGTTATTTTTTTTTGTTCAATGATATACAAAAGAAAATACCATTTGAGAACCTTTAGCAAAGTATAGGAGCTAGAAACCTAGTTTTAGTGGAATTATAGTAACCATTACACTCTGATTTGAGACAAAAACTCCCAGCATAGAAAATACACTAAATGGCCATTGTTTGTTTTGCACATTTTTCAAATTCTAGGTAATTACTGATCCCCAGATTTCACAGCTATGTCCTTCATCAATAGCCTGAGGGCATGAGTGATCTTTTACTGTTTTGTGGGAGGGGTGCAAGTGAGATTCCGTACCTTTAAGCCTGTGTTAATTCATATGATGTCAAGATATAACTTCAAGTGAGGCTTTACCCTTACTTTAAGAAATCAAACTCCTCTTCGTCATCCTCCTCATCTTCCCCCTTTTATTTCTTTCTTTTTCTTTTTTCTATTTTCCTTCTTTTTCTTATCACACGTAAATTAATCAGACAGTCTTGTATTCTGTAATTCTTTCATCATACGTTGTTGCTTTTGTCTAATCCAGGCATGTACGCCTGCCCGTGTTACTACTACCCTAACCGGACCGGGTCTACAGGACGTGCATCCTTCGTGGTCAGTGTTGACTTGAAGTCAGGTGCATTCCAGGCAGACCACTGGATCAAGAGAGGCACAGCCCTTCTAATGAGCTTGGATTACTAAGGCAGCCTATATTAACCTGTTGCCTCCCAGACTCTGAAATCCCATAGAGTCAACTCGGGACACATCCGGTTCCCGTAGCCAATGGATTAACCTTCTGATCAGTTGAATTCGTCATTGACTTCATGCAACAGTCTAGCCATTTGTGACCAGTCACCACAAACACACCATAAGTTGGATATATAAGTTACTGTGTCTTTCAAAGGGTCTTAAAGAAGAGGTTCTAAGCAAACCCATTTAAATGCTGCTCACAGATTTGGAGCGTCACCTAACCTGTTATCTCTTATCTGTATTGTATGTTTCATCCGTTTCTGCAACAGAAACACATTTAGTTCTTGCTATGGCCAGCAAGCCTCGGGCGAAATATAAACTAGTTAAGGACAACCTTAGAAGGGTAGGAATAAGTTTTGCAGAAATTATGAAACTAGTCTATCCGCTTTTGTATCAAAACCAATATTTCTATATGAATGGAAACATTTCACTGGTGTAATTCCTCCAAACTGAAACTTTATCAGTTGTACTTACCAGCTTGATCTTGTTATTACAGGGTGATCTGTATTTCTCTATCTGCCCAGTTTAAATTATCTGTCATGTGTCTTGCAGTTGGTATAGTTGAAGGATGTAGATGGCTGTTTATCAGTATGATGAAACATTGACAAACAGTATGTAACACTCCAATTGTGTAACAGATTGGTATTGAGAATCATTTTTCATCTGCTTGTTGCTCAGATTTTGCATTATGTGATTAATGTGGTTGAGAATGATGACTATTCCATATTCAAAATGGCTAAGTAAAATAAAGAGTGCTTGGAGAGAAATATGTCTGTGAATGTTGTTTATAAACATGAGGAATGAGTATGTTTTTATATGTGTGAGAACTTGAAAAGAAACTAGGTATTGTAAGTTTATAGTGTTGGAGAAAAACAAACATGTGTTTACTGATTTTCAAGTTTGTGATTCTGTAATACGTGTTAGTGACATTCTAACTAAAATGCAATGTGTGATGGCTCCATATGATAAGTGTTTCATTTGTAACTTTGTAAACATTGCATATTTTTTCACAGTCCTTAGTGAAATACTTAACCCGTTGGAGACTAAGTGTGAGTTAACTTGTGTTGGGTCCATGGAAAATATGTGTTTTAGTGAAATCAAATCATCTCCAACAGGTTAAAAATGATCATTATCATATTAACGGGTGCCTTGGACAAATATATGTTCATGAATGCTGTTCATTTATGAGAACTTGAAAAGAAATACATATTTAGTGAAATTTGTGCCGAATGGAAAGCTGCCTTAGAATGTATGACTTATTCCATCGTAGCTTTTATCATATCCTTGTATTACTATCAAATATCCAATAAAATTTGACTGAAGTTTTACAATACTGCCACAACAAATTGTATTCAGATTTGTTAGCTGTACAGAGTTATAACTGTAATAATTTCAGTGTACATATAATAACTGGTGAAATAGGATGAGCCTTTGATAAAGTGTATGATGTGAAAATTAAACATTGCTGTATGTTTTGTTTTAAGTGTGTTATATGACACATTGATGAGAATACTCCATAAGTACGTGACCTGTGTGTTTGGGCATCAAATTTTGTTTTGCTGAGGCAAGTTTTTCGAGTGAAACTCTTGTGAAATATCATCTGTGTGTAATTACAGCAAATTCATTGTCGAATTTTATGTGTTTGAATTTTACAATGATTTTATGACTGTTCAACATATTCAAAATTAGTTTTGTTAAACAATTGCAAGAGAGACAATTGGAGTAAATTTTCCTGTAATCTATGTGCGTGGTTGCTCCTTGATTATAACAGTTATCTGTGATGTTGCCTTGAAGTTATTTCTGCTTAACGGAATACGATGTACAGTTGTAAGCTGATAAAAACTTTGAACAGTAAAGTCCGTCCAAAATGAATTCAACTATTTTTTTATTACATTCCTAATCTGCAGAGCATTCTTTCTACTAATTTTATAATAAAAATCTATTCATAGTAATGTTACGATGCATAATTCAGTTGACAGTAAGACATTACTTTATATGTATTGTATATTTAGGAATCCCTCCATTTTTCAACTTTGAACATGTTTTATAATATGCAAATTTTATGAATTGTTTGATGTAAATTGAATGTATAACTTATGACAGAAATGTAAATATATTATCAAAGTATTATTTGATGACTTTGCTGGTGGTTTAATAAAATTTCACCTTGACTGTATCTGCAAAACTCTCTCTGGTGATTACCCTGTTTCTGAGTAATGTGTGGATAATGTTTTCTTTCATTTTGTCTTGATTGATTGTCTCTTCCAACTTGTTCCTACTTCCCCATTGCTCAATAGAAATCAATAGAGGGCCATATGATATTTAATAAAAGTGCAGGAATGACTATTGCACCCATTTTTAGCGAAACTGTAAGAGTGGAAGAAACAAAATACATCTGGTCTGAATCTGTATGTGTGAATCGCAGCTTCAATTATTGTCCCTGTCGACCAAAGTTTGCAGAGCGCCATTTATGAAACCAATGTACTTGTTTGCATGTGTGTCTCTGTGTCTTTGCATGCATACTGGGTGTGTGTGTGTGTCTGTGTCTTTGCATGCATACTGTGTGTGTGTGTCTGTGTCTTTGCATGCATACTGTGTGTGTGTGTCTGTGTCTTTGCATGCATACTGTGTGTGTGTGTGTCTGCACGTGCCCGTGTGTCTATGTGTGTGTGTGTGTGTGTGTGCGCGCGTGCTTGTGTGTGTGTGTGTGTGTGTTTATGTGGGTGTTTTGTGTGTGTGAGTGTGTGTTTGTGTATATGTGTGTGTGGTTTGCAAGTGTGTGTTGTGTGTGTGTGTGTCTGCATGTATGTTTGTGTGTATGTGTGGTGTGTGCCTGTGTGTGTGTGTGTGTGTGTGTGTGTGTGTGAGTTTTGTGAGTGTGTGCTGTGAGTGTGTGTGTTGTGTGTATATGTCTGTGTGTTGTGAGTGTGCTAATGTCTGCGTCTGTGTGTTTTGTGAGTGTGTGTATGTGTGTGGGTAGTTTGTATGTGTTGTGTGTGTGTGTGTGCGTCTCTCTCTCTCTCTGTATGTTTGTATGTTTTTGTGAAAGAGGAAAGTAGGGAAAGGAATAGACATTACAATGTTTGAATGATTGACATGAGCTATTAATAGAACTTCGTGAAAACATCGTGCCTGGACGCGTGGGTCATGTTGAGTGTTCGGGGATTCCCCACTCTGAGTGTCAATGACTTTTATGCATTTCAGCTTATAATCGGCGACGAATCGAGATTAAGTTGAATCAGGACAAGGACTGTTGAGTTGCTGAGAGCTGGGATGCTGAAGGTACTGCGCTAACCCTGGATATTTTTTATTAGTTTTTTTTTTGGGGGGGGGGGCGGAAGGGGAGGGGTGGAATAGCATCCCTAAGAATTTTCTTCAATTTTTTGTCAGCATGATCAGACATTTATGTTTTTCGCTCTCTCTGTCTCCCTTCCTTTAAATTAATTTGGACTCCCGAGACGTAGCTGCCCTTTTTGTCTCTTCAAATTGAATTTCACTGTTCAACGTGACGTGACCAGTGCTTCGAATGGGAAGTGTAATTAACAATCTTTTAAATGTCTTGTGTGCATCAGGTTCACAGACGAAAGTTCTGAATCATTTCCACCTTTAAGCAACGTACCACTGGTACCGAGGACTTTTCTTTTGCCGTCACGTTAATTTGTACCTTAAAATAATTAATATGCCGCTATAAGAGGGCCCTTTTCATTTTTCATTTTTGTTTTTATTTTTGCTTGTCGCATTTATAGATCTAGCATATTGTAGGTATATAGCTACAGGAAGGGCACTATTGCTATATACTTTATACACGTGCCTTCGTCCCCCCCGATAATCTAATAGTACAAATTTGCATGATTTAGGGGCGAACCTTGGCAGTATTTCATTTGTGTGTTTTTGCCTGCTATAAAGCATCACTATGGAGATAACCAGAAGAGAGCAAATTAGAGTTGCAAAATTCCTGGGAATTTTCACGGTGGAAAATTTTCATGGGAATTTTCGGAAATTTTCCGGAAATATTCCGGAAATATTGGGAATTTTCGGGAACTTTCGGCAGCTTTGCATATTTTCGTTCATTTAACATTTGAATGGCAAAATTAATATGATTATTCATCTAAGTACTGTAATATTATCAGAAATGTCATGATATCAAAACATATTTAGATCTACTCTAAAACAATGCAGAAAGGAGATGTAACAATGTAAAGTCAAACAGTGATTTATGTTTCTTTATTTACATGTAGTTAAATCATGAAAGTATAAACATTTCTCGACTCAATAACTTGGCTTTGTTTGCAATATCAGCTCAATCAGCTTAACTTCTGATTAATGCCATCCTGATGCACTCTTACATGTACTCAAAAACTTCATGAATTGAGTAGCAAAAAGATGGACAAGTCCACATATTGACATAAGCATTTCAGTAGAATTTTTCACTTCATGCAGATCAGGGAAAAAATACACGGGGGCTAGGGGCGATTTTGCCCCCGAAGTGGCCAAGTCCCCGAAATGTGTCAAAGAGCCCCCCAAAATTACTATAGGGTTCAATACAAAAGAATATCTGGAAAGCACTGAAATGAGGAAAAGTAGCCCCCGAAAAGAAAATTTTATTTTTTCCCTGATGCAGATGCACTTTGCACTGCACACATGTGTGCAGTGTACATGTACATATCTTCAATGCATGTATAATGTGTGTAGTCTCTCATTTGGGGTGATTTATCCTCATGAAAGGCCCAGGTAAGCCAAAAGAAAGGTAAAACTATTTTATTCATGTGAAGAAGTGCTATACAAAAGAGTACTGATGAAATTTTCCAAAAATACAATAAATTTCCATGTAATTTGCTAAAAATGAAAATTCCCAAAATTCCCAAAATTTCCAGCCCTTTGAAAATTCCCGAAACTTTCCATGGAAACTTTCCAAAATCCCCAGAAAGTTTCCAACCCTTTGCAACCCTAGAGCAAATATCCGAAGCGGAGATTTCATGTAAGGAGTGGTGTGGGGGTGGGGACGGAGGGGGTCGGAAACACGGAAGGCAAAATGAAAAAAAAATACACTCGCGCGGGGTAAAAATTGCCCCGAGGATACAATTTCCGTTAAAAACCGGAAAGTATGACATTGAAAAATTCCCCTCCCCCGCATTAATAAAGTTTAATAATCTATTCCAATCATATTTATCTTTTGATTACGTTTGCAGATAACAACAAAAAAACTATCAAAAATACTTACAAAATCGATCAAAATAATAGTAAGCTTTAGAAATCGAGGGGGCGAACCGTAACCCCCCCCCCAAAAAAAAAAATCCAGGAGGGGACACGTGCCTTCGTCCCCCCCCCCCCCAATCAGCGCTCATGGCAAATATGCAAACAAACCAATAAGGTATCAGATTCCGGCACTTTCTTATACCGCTGTTCGACTTTGCACCTGTAATCTTATTTTGTACGTTGTAAGCCCCCCCCCCCACCCCGCCAGTTATAACAGAAACGAAAATAACTATAATATTATGTCAAAATGTTCTCGAACAGACAGTGGTCTATAGAATCAAGTTAATGAAGCGTTACGAACAATACACGACGCGGCGATTTCTGGTTGGATATGCTTTAGTACATATCTCAATATCAATATACGATCTATCGTAATACTCAGTGAGGAACAAGCTTCGTTCCAATCTACATATATTTCATTTTGAGTTTCGCACATTCATGGCAGGAATTGCGTGCCAATTTGGGTTACTTTATACACAAAAAAAGACAAAAAAAAAGAGGAAATTAATTGCGTAGTATAAAGTCTGGATATCAACATCAGTACTGTTATGTCATCAACCAGTTTCCCACAAGTTGTATGACATAACTCTGCTGCAGTAAAAGTAAGTGATCTTTTGCACGCTCCATATCTCGCCATAAACGTGATTCAGAACGACCAAGTCATACAAAGTGGCAATATTACGAGTTTTATGTTTACATCACCGTACGACTCAGTTACGCCCATGAGTAATAACGTATATCTGCAGGGTACAGGGATCCAGAAGTTCCAAAAAGGGATGCCTGGCTCCTGTTTGGTTGATAATTTCCGAAAATCTCAGTCATCAAAGACCTGAACTAATATTAAAAACAAAAATAGAAAACAATTTCATTCTACTCATCATTGCATGTTTTGAAAAGAACATGTATACCACAAATTTAATGAAAAACGTTGTCATACTTATATGTACTCATGTTCTGATTTTACTATTTGTGTTTGATATTGATATCGAACATATGCTTTATTTTGTATTTCGATGTGTATCTCCATGTTGATATATTTGCTTTGTTTGTCTCTAGTTCAGATTTACATGTAATGTAGTAGTAGACGTAGTAGTAGTAATAGTAGTAGTAGTCGTCGTAGTAGTCGTCGTAGTAGTAATAGTAGTAATAGTAGTAGTAGTCGTCGTAGTAGTAGTCGTAGTAGTAGTAGTAGTAGTAGTCGTCGTCGTCGTAGTAGTAGTAGTAGTAGTAGTAGTAGTCGTAGTAGTAGTAGTAGTAGTCGTCATAGTAGTAGTAGTAGTCGTCGTCGTAGAAGTAGTAGTAGTAATAGTTTTGGAAGTAATTTGAATATTATATTCATAAAAAAATCAATAATTAACGGATGACTGTGTTCCCAGGGACATTTACAGGACATAATTCTTACTGTCCTCTTTTGCAGGAGATATATCCATTATAAATAAGATTCACGGATTATTTTCCTTCCCATACTAACAATTCATAGCTATAATCAATCATTGAGAGAGACTTTCGTGGTACCTTTACAAACGCATTTTAGTGCGTTGTAAACCTTATTCAATAGCATTTTAACGATAATGGTCACGAATATTAAGTTTCATGTAATTCACGATAAACTCCTTAATTTTATTTTTCCCTTCAAAATTATGGGGGATGTTTATAAAGGGCCACCCTTGGGCCATAAGTGAGCTGGGGTTACCTCCCCAAGTCCCCTCTTATGCCAGGATGCAGGAGAAAACGACTCCAGTGCCAGGAATCAAACCCGTGACAATTGGTGGAAATTTTTTATCCGACGAACATCAACATATTTTTATTCCTATATTTTTGGCTGCATCACATCACTTTCTGAAACTATACAGCCACACTACTTCCATCCAGGGAGGATTCACGGGCCGGGGATATTTGAATTTACGCACATGTTTAAGCTCATAATCGCCAAGATGAAGAATAATATTCTAGACATGTTTTCACTCTTTTTTTTTCCTTACCAATTAGCATCGCTTGTGTATGTTTTATTCTCGTTTAGATGTTTATTTTGTCTATTTTTTTTTTGAGTATGTGTATACATTTCAGGTTTTAATAATTGCAACCCACTTCAGAAAGGTTTTGTTCAAATATATCGCCGGAAAAAAAGCAACTTCAAGTAGAAACCCAAATCTGATGGTGAAAATATCTGCATGCGCCCAATGCCCCTTTTGACAAATAAGTGCCCATTTTTGGCTTTGCCCCCCCCCCCCCAACGAAAATACGTTCAGCCACCCATGATGTATTGTCAGTTATTTCTACATGTGAGAAGCTTGGTCCAAAGAGTCTACAACTACATGGCTTGCATTTTCTGATAGGATCTGACGCCACCTCATATTTCTACGGAAACATTGCAACTCCTCAAAGCAATACAATGGCTTAGCCGCTAACGCAATGCAAACCTCTCTCAGTGTATTATAACGGCACATCATGCAGTCATACTAAGCAAAGCGGCAAACAAGGAGGCACCTACCGATTGATCTAAAAAAAAAACGTGTGGTTGTGAGATCAAAGATGGGATCCCATGTCGAGAGACTACAAACGAATGACAGGACCAAAGGAACTCATTAGTGTCATTTCCTGTAATTGCAAGGCTGCAGGAAACGCATGTACGTAGCACAGACAACTACAGCTATCATCGTGAGACGTTGTCTTGCTCTGTGTACTTCAAGTGCGAGTCATGAGTAAACTGCTGCAATCCAAACATGTCAAAAGATGGCGGAGATGATGAAGACATTAACAAAGTCTCAAATGACGAGAAAGAATTTGAGTGAATTCTACTTTGCAACCAATGCTCAACTGAGGTAAGATTAAATAGGCAAGGATTGTAACTTTGTAATGCATTACCTATGCCTCTAAATATAAGCGCTGTTAGATTGCAAAGTTCCAATAGGTAACAGAAAGAAGGAATTTTCTTAATTCTGTCCCAAATAATTAAACACATAAACTCGAAGAAACAACGAAAACGAGCAACTTTCTAGTTTATCATCATAAACTTGGTCCAAACCATTCTTTCTGTCTTTCTAGAGAAGAAAAAAAATGAGCTCGTAATGCTAATAGTGCTTATAATTAATTATGCCATAAAATTGCCGAACGTTACCAAAATCTTGAGAGAGTGGTAAACAGCCGCTATTTTGCAACTATTCAATTATTTATTTATTTTTGCTTTGCTCTCTTAAGATTTAGCTCCAAAAGGAGTGGTCCCTGATCACACCCCTTAAGGAGAGGAAATTAGCTCTGTGACATTTTAATGAGTACAACACCAGAGTGACATCACTTTTTGGCAACCATGTATGCATTATTGTGAACTTTCTACTTCATCTAATTTATTAAATGTATATACCATTTCACGTTCGTACAATGACTCAAAGTAGCGTGTAGATGACCAGTGTTTTATTGATAATAACAATAATAATAAATAATAATGATAATAATAATAATAATAATAATAATAATAATAATAATAATAATAATAATAATAATAATAATAATAATAATAATAATGAATAATAATAATAATAATAATAATAATAATAATAATAATAATAATAATAATAATATGATAATAATAATAATAATAATAATAATAATAATAATAATAATAATAATAATAATAATAATGATAATAATAATAATAATAATAATAATAATAATAATAATAATAACGTCTTATTTACCCAGGGTAACCACTTCAGTCTGACAGACTGCTCTTCCAGCGGGCCCTGCATAACATAAATGTTATAATTACCCTTCTCTGTTCTAAAATGCCGAGCGCCTGGCTAGAAAGCAGAAGGTACGATTTTTAAAAGTCTTTGGTATGACCCGGCCGGGGCTCGAACCCGCGACCTTCCGCACGTTTATCGGGATACAAAAGAGATCCTCTTTGCGAAAATAAGGTAACAAAATAAAATTTAAGGGTGTACTAGAAGCCTTTGCACCCCGACTTCTAGGGTTCTAACATTGGAATTCCCCGGCCACGATCATGCGAAATAATACCGAAGGAACTTGAAAAATTTCCTTGATAGCTAAATAATCTTGCAGTAGTCTTGATGTAAGTAGTCCACCCAATCATGTGCCTCTACAGGGGCGGCAGAATCGGGGGGGGGGGAGCACTTCCCCCCCCCAAAAAAAAAAAATTGGATAGCAAAAAAATGCCCTTTTTTCAAAACGAAATGTGCCCTTT
>JZLH01S0135614.1:6811-26158 GCA_001188425.1 Eucidaris tribuloides
GTATATATAATAATTCGATATTATATCATGTATAGGAATCGAGTTAATGTTGTTATGTTTACTGGCAGTAGTGTATAGGTTTAGGAACATTTTTTATTTTTATATCTTGTCTTTTTTGTAGCTTTTTTGCTACTATCTTTTTGATGTGTTTTGTTTTTATCTACCTTATCGTTAGGGTTAGTGTATGTATTTGCATTAGGCTCTTGGTCAGATATTAAGATCGATCTCAATGTTTGTTTATAATTAATGATGCAACAACTATATTATATATCTATAATATCTATTTTTCATTTTTCTCTTGATCGAGTTCGACTTTTCGTGTAGGATGTCTATCTGGCTTTCTAAATTCTAATGGTCTCTACATGGCTTACTGGATCGCAACTGGGGAATTTCCTACTGGTTCCAATAAGAATTCTTACTGTCTTGCTACTTGGTTCCATGTATTCATTAATGTTCCCTTATGTTGGTTTCCTACTGTGTTTTATCTATCTCTTCTATTGAAGACCCAGTACCAGAATTGTCCTCTACTGGGACCAGTAAAAGCCAATCAGACACTACTGGTTTCAGCTACTACTGTTATCTATCGGAATTTCGACCTGGGTTATTACTAAACTGGATACAGTGTACGGGCGTATTGTTACTCAAAATTCCAAAACGGCCGCCAGCGGCCATTTTTAAAAATACATTCTCAGTGGTTTGGCCAACTGTGCTGCTCAAAATCTGGATTCTGGGGTTTTGAGGGTCGAGAAATTCAAATCCGATGTCAATTTGATGATTTGACGTAGTCTTGAGAGTAAAATCCAAGATGGCTGCCAATTTAGGGGTCACGATGGTCAGTTCTTCAACTTTATCACAAAGAGTTCACACTGACTTCATAGTTCACACTCTAATGAAATCTATGAGCACACTAAATTTTAATTCAATATTATATTTCAAACTTTACCTCTTATTAGGGGGAGGCTATACAGGGGTGTAAAAATGGTGATGTTTCAAATCAATTTAGGCTCATGCTTATTTGATGCAATTTGATCTCCTGAGCATTTTGACACCAATTTTGTGAAAATCTGTCAAAAAATGAGAAGGTGCCGTCCAAAAAACTGATGTAGGTCCGAGGGTTTCGGGGGGGGGGGGAATCATCATTCTGCAGTGGTTATTTTCATACATGTAACTTCACCATTTTGCAACCAATTTCAAACATTTGTGTGGCCTTTCCTAGGTTTTTTTGGACAAAGAATTCATTTATGATGATAATATTGACCTTAGGGAGCAGTTGAACCCTAACTCTGCAGAGAGGGGGCGAGGGGCTGGGAGGCCCCCCTCCACCTCGATGTCTCGTGTTGCCTCAATGTTTCATGACTTTTTTACTTTGAGTTTCGCACAACTTTATAAAAATCAGGCAACAAAATTAGTAGGTGCCACCCAACAAAATGTGTACCAAGTGTTTTTGTAACTTAGCCATTCTGCAACCAATTTTAACTATTTTTGTCATATCCTTGGTTTTGAGGGTCAAGAAATGTATTAAAAATATTAATTTTTACTTCTGATTCTAACTTCGTTGTCAAATATACAGTCATTCTGATTTTGTCAATGATTATAGTGCCGGTAAAACCCCCTCATGTCATACTTTCGGTAATGTCCCCTCACACCTATGACTTTGTACTTCACTTTTACACTGACATTGATCGATGTTTTTAAATGAATGAATATGATAAAATGTAAACTGGCTTCTTGTAACATGCAACTATCTGGTAAAATTCTACATGTAAAGTGCACCTTGCCAGTACAAAATAAAAATGCATCATGAAACAGCATATTGTTCATGAACAGATGCATATGATGAAAAATGGATGACAGCTCCTCATAGTCTTGGAGATGGTACAGTATTGTGGACGCTGTGTATCCCAACTTTGCAAATTGATGTTCCCGAAACTGACTATCCTTCTTAGTTTTAAGGGTTGGGTTTCTTCCGGAAAAAAACTAGTTTTCTTCCGGGACAGCGGACAAAACTGGAAGAAACCTCCAAACAATATTTCCGGGCCCAATAAATGATATGAAATGCAGTAATTTTAGGAAAATTGGTATTACAACAAATATAACTGGCAATGACATATTTAACAGACAACAAGAAAAAAAAACCTACTTGTCACAATCTAAATCCAAGAAATAGATATTTGGAAATAAAATAATTATCCTTCAAAACGATCTCGAATAAAGGGGCACATAATCAGTGTATACTAGCATGTCCCTTTTGTTTTGTATTTTTAAATTGAGAATGGTGGAAATAAACTTGAAATTTTAGGCCATAAGGAAGGAAGTGATAACAATATCCCAGATGAGTGAAATGACGATTTGCTACAATACTTCAAACTCCCTGTTTAAACAACAGTGGGGAAAATAATGTATAAATGGCAAAATTAGTCATTTTTACATTTAACCTTAACAAGATAATATAACCCGCAATCGTGATGAAAGTCGGCCCGCAAGTCGCCCATGAAGTATACTGTATTAGTTATTTTTTTTCTCCAAAATCTAATTTTTCATTAATTATGCTAATTCATACATACATTGTGTGTGAAATCAAGACTTTTTGCTCCAAATATGCTAATTTTGGTCTAGAGACCCTTTCTGGTGTTCTTTGCAAATGCACTTAGTTCGATATCAAAATTGAATTTTTTAATATTCAATTTGTATTCAATTTCTTATGTATTTTTTTCATATTTTATCCCTTGCTTGGAATTGTTTTTTCAAGGAAATTTGTCGGTGACATTTTTGCCCACATAAACAGCATATAATCAATTAATTTGAATCAGTAATAGCAAAAATATTCATACATTTACGATTTTTGGCTAAAAACACAATTTGTTTTAAAATTATACATGAAATCATGTGTTTTGAGCAATTTTTGGTCCCGCATGTACAAAATTATCTTTAGAACCCCACCCCCAAGCATGATGAATTAGGTCTTACTGATGCGGGAAAGTCAAAGGAAAAGTCATGAAACATTGCGGCAAGAGCTTTTTCCAAATGCAGATATATATCGCACAAAACATTAAGGGGGAGCAAGGGACCCTCCCAGCCCCTCCCCCCTTGCAGAGTAAGGGTTCAACTGCTCCCTAAGGTCAATAAAATGAATTTTTTGTCCAAGAAAACCTAGGAAAGGCCACAAAAATGTTTGAAATTGGTTGCAAAATGGTGAAGTTATGAAAATAGCCGCTGCAGAATGATGATTTTCAGATCACCCCATCCTCACCCCACTCCCGAGACTCTCGGACCCAAATCAGTTTTTTTGGGCGACACCTTCTCATTTTTTTTGACAGATTTCTACAAAATTGGTGTCAAAATGCTCAGGAGATCAAATTGCATGAAATAAGCATGAGCCTAAATTGATTTGAAACATTTGACCGGTGTGATGGCCGAGTGGATAGAGCGTCCGCCTCACAATCGGAAGGTCGTGGTCATACCAAAGACTTTTTGAAAATGGTACCTTCTGCTTTCTAGCCAGGTGCTCGGCGTTCTAGAATAGAGAAGGGTAATAATAGCATTCATGTTATGCAGGGCCCAATGGAAGATCGGTCTATTTGATTGAAGTGGCCTCCCTGGGTAAATAAAACAAATAATAACAAAAAATATTATTATCACCATTTTCACACCCCTCTATAGCCTACCCCTAGTAAGAGGTAAAGTTTGAAATATAATACTGAATTAAAATTTAGTGTGCTCATAGATTTCATTAGAGTGTGAACTATGAAGTCAGTGTGAAGTCTTTGTGATAAAGTTGAAGAATTGACCATCGTGACCCCTAAATTGGCAGCCATTTTGGATTTTACTCTCAAGACTACGTCAAATTATCAAATTGACATCGGATTTGAATTTCTCGACCCCCAAAACCCCAGAATCCAAATTTTGAGCAGCACAGTTGGCTAAACCACTGAAAATGTATTTTTAAAAATGGTCGCCGGCGGCCATTTTGGATTTTGAGTAACAATATGCCCGTAAACTGTATCCGGTTTAGTAATAAGGCTTAGTTTTGAATATTTTAACTGTCCATCACTTAACTCAGTGTAATTAGAGCTTTCTTTTGAGCCGGCAATATGAAGTCTATACGATGAAATTAAAAATTTGACCTTTCGTGACCCCAAACTGGCAGCCATCTTAGTTTCCAAGGTCAAGACGAAGTCAAATCATCAAATTGACATCGGATTTGAATTGCTTGGCCAGCCAAACCCCAGAATCCATATTTTGAGCAGTGCTGTAGGCCAGACCACTGAATATGCAAAATCCAAAATGGCCGCTGGCGGCCATTTTGGATTTTTGGCCCTCCTGAATTCCGCCCACACTTTTGCGAGGGTCACCCCCGCTAAATTTTTTATTTAGACCTCAAGGAAGACAAATCCACTGAGAAACGGACCTTCGCGATCCACGGTCACGGAAGTCCTCCAGATGACCCAACTAATATGTGAAGCACAAAACGAAAGGCTTTACTGGAGACTGACGAATAATATAATAATTAAATTTAAAGTACCGTTTGACGAGCTCTACATCTGTAATGCTCCGAGGTGAGTTTCTTTCAAATACCTGGAAATGATGGAAAAATTATTGCATTTTGCTTAGTTCATGGACACCGTAGCTCTTACCTCGATCTGGTTTTTATTCCAACTGAGAACAACTTGATGTTCGTCATCAAGATAGAAACTCATTTCTTTGAAGTGGAAAATTGGTGGTGCACCTCCTTGTTCCATTGTCCATTGGGCTGTGCGAACGTATAACCGATGCACGAATCCCACTTGGTTCAAAATGCATAAAATAAGGGAAACACAGAATGTAAGTATGAACGTATCCCTTACCTATGTGACATCAAAGAAATGTATCATAATAAGCAGGGCAGACTTACAATACTGTTATGTGTACGGACCGAAAATTATTTCTCGGCAGGTCTAGCTGTTTGCAGATTTGGGTATATAATTGTAAGACATACACTTTCCTGATAATACAGGACATGATTCTGAAGGGGGGGGGGTTCACATGTTGAAAAGATGAAAAACACACATTCTAGCGCTGACTTCTTTTGGAATGTACATTTTCTCCTTAATTGTACAATGAAGCTGTTGACATACGAAACCTGATTAGTGTGTCTGTCAAGTGATTACTTGTCAATTAGCTTGTTATTAGTCATGGTGATTAAAAGATAAATAGAGATAAATACAAAAGACAAAGAAGAAAAGGAAAGGAAGGAAGAAAGAAATAAAAGAAAGAAAGAAAAAAGAAGGAAAAAGAAAGAAAAAAAGTGAAAGAAAGATAATTTCTTTTTAGTTAGATATGCCTTGGTGAATTAGTTGTTCGATACTTAATCAATTTTTAGTCACGTAAGGCCCTGGTCACACTAGCAGTTGCGACTACCTGTGATCAAATGAATCGCACGACAAGGGCCAAGATCGCACGTAACTCGCACGATTTGTGCTGTATGGTCACACTTGTGCAACCTGTTTGCCACTTGCCGTAGGTGATCGCACGAATACCTGCCACTAATCGCACCACTGCTGGCACGTTCACCCGAGACAAGTCGGCGTCAGTCGTGCGATCACCTGCGGCAAGTGGTTGGCAATTGTGCGATTACCTACGGATAATGGCATACAAAAGTGCGAATAGCTGCGACTAGTAGCAGGTAATCGTGCGATCACTTACGATAAAATGGTCGTTAATCGTGCGATTACTTGCGTCAATCGTACGAACGTCGCGGGTTCACTGACTTGTTTCAAATTAAGTCACGATTGGTATTTAAATTATGCGTTTGTAAAGAAAAGTCAGAATGGATTGATAAATGCATGTACACCAACCCCCAATAAAGGCTTCCACATGTGGCTTTCGCTTTGTTTTATTTTATATTTTTATTTGTTTATTTCTGTGTTTTTTCCAGTGCAATAATTACAAACCAAATATAACATTACGGTATCATATTATACATATCATGAGAGGTTGTATTTCCGGACGGGTTGAGTACCCGACACCGCGCGATAGAACGCGCAGTACGCGTCGGGAGTATCGCGCAAAGTTGCAAACAGAACACGGGTACGCAGCATTCATTTTTCTTCCCGTATTTTGATTTCTTATGAAAATACTGATATTGATCATTTGAAAAGAACGTTTTTTGGTAACATATCCAGAAAAATAAAAAAAATAAGTCCATTTAAGCCGGCCTATGCAGTTTACCTGTGTTAAATTCCCCAAGTGAGTGCGTTTCATGAACGGACAAAATCTACTTAAAATCTAACGGCGTAAAAAACAATTGGTGAGTGTTTCGTACATTTCAAGTTAAGGTACAT
Source organism: Eucidaris tribuloides (assembly GCA_001188425.1). Taxonomy (NCBI): domain Eukaryota; kingdom Metazoa; phylum Echinodermata; class Echinoidea; order Cidaroida; family Cidaridae; genus Eucidaris; species Eucidaris tribuloides. Next base: position 13,132 of record JZLH01S0135614.1, read on the forward strand.
TCTTCAACATGTTAATGACAAATATATGTAGTTTTGAAGCAATTGGTAAAATAGTAACGGAGAAATCGACCGTCAAAATATGATATCTCTTAATGTCCGATACTCAACCCCACCCTACGATATTATCAAAACCAAGGCAATATAATTCTTAATTTGCAACATGATAAACAATTAAATTATAAACAGAAAGTATGCAGGAGACCGACAAACCATAAACAAAGCTTCACTAGAGCAGCGTCTTCATATTTGCAGTAGGCCTTTAGGCTTGCAAATGTTTGGTGTAGTAAGGCGTTCCAGATATCTCGTCCATAATGCCGAAAAGATTTTTGAGCTAAGATTATTGTAGGGTTTTCTAATTAATAGTCTGAAGAATGGCGGGTTGGATATGAATGTTTGAATGCATGATTGAATTCAAAATAAACCTGTTTTGAATAATGATGGTATATGATTGGAAGTAGGTGCGTCGATCCATGTTTCGCATTGGGGGCAAAAGTGAAAAAAAAATGTCTAAAATGTAATACAGAAATTTGCGCGCAAAGCGCACCGAAAAATTAACAATTTTGTATGTTTAATGGTATTTTTATGCCATGTGTAATGGTTTTTATAGTGCTTTCCAATGCTGTTTAAACATATATTTGCATTGCATATTATGAATTGTTCATGTTGTTAAAATTATTGGTGGTGGGGGGGGGGGGCCAAACGGATATATTTGCCCCCCAATATTATATTTCATGGTGGGGCGATCCCACCCCCTGCCCCCCCCCCAGGATCGACGCCTCTGCATTGGAAGTGTTGATTACATTTAATCATGCCTGTTTGTGTGTATGTATACATTAATATGCCTGTTTGTGTGTATGTTGTATTTTCAGAGTATTTAAATGATGGTTCAGTGTGAGATATATAATGAGAATGAGTGACATTACGAATCACACGCTTTTGTAGTGCTACAAATGTACATACTATATTACAATACATAATGCAGGAGAAACAATTATTAATACTATAAAAAAAAATGTGTTCATCACACTCCAGGTATTCGCAAGTCAAGTTCATGTATCGTACGATGAGCTGCCACTTGACTTGCACTACTGGAGTTTGCCCATAGAAGAATACAGTAATTCAGGTGTGGAAGAACAGCAAATGTATTATAAAACATCAGCAATTTTTTTTTGCAAAGAAATTTAAAGAGAATACACAGTACTGGTTGATTATTTGCAGAACAACAACATTTTAATATCAACTGCCTTCAAACCGTCTGTTAACAGATGGTATTCTAAAAATGTCACTACAGTACAGGCAAGAGTAGATGAAAACAACAGAACACGTTTTGGACATATCTGTTACACAAATCCCCACTGCTGACAAAGTACTAACACAGAAATCTATATGTGGGACTATGTTAATTGTTGCCATACACACTGCAGAAACGGAGCCTACTCCGTCTGATACTCAAACTGCCAAATCCTCAAGTTTTTATTGCATATGAAGTGAATTAGTCCCACATTATAATGCAAATGTAATTTACTCTCAGCTGGAAAATATGGAAATGTGAAATTTTGATGAACGATTTTCCATCATCAGCCAGTACTGTGTATTCTCTTTAAGTTTAAAAAGTATTCCAACACCTTTTGATAACCGGTTACAGACATTATTAACATGAATATTCCATGACATTTTTTTATCAATGGTGACACCTAAGAATTTCTGATGTGTTACATGTGTAAGACTGGTTTCATTGACCTTTACGACAATATCATTAATATTAATGTTTTTATTTGTTAAGACCATAAAATTTGTTTTATTTAAATTCATAACCAGCGTATTATCTTGCAGTCAGTTTACAAGTTAGTCAAGTAAAGACAAATCTTTATGAGACATAAATACATTAGTATCTTCAGCAAACTGAATCAAATGTATTTTATTTAGAAACCTGAAAAATATCATTTACATATACAATAAAGAGAAGGGGACCCAGAATAAAACCCTGGGGTACCCCGCATTTGTAGGTCAATACCGGTTTGAAAACCTATTTTCGATCGTACGTTCACCTGCGTCCACAACTGATTACCATGGTTGTCGTACGATAACTCGCACGTTCTTACTGCGAATACTGGCGATCACCTGCGATAACTCGTCGCAACTCAATCACAGGTATTCGCAACTGCTAGTGTGACCAGGGCCTAAACGAAACAAACTGGTACAGAAACAGGTACAAAAACTGGAATATTGATTCAGGACTTAAGTTTGAATCCTTTGGAACTCAACCAATGCCTTCAACACTTAAAGATTGTGTCAGGGATTTGCAAGTCCATCACTTCCCTTCATTATCAATACCAAACGGTAGTTTAGTACTTACAAATTGTGTGTTGAAAGTTTGAGATTCCTACGTCATGAATTTGTTGTTTTATGAGAAAAACTAATAACGACATGTTACCAGAATGTTGTCCTTTCCGTGAGTTTAAATTTTGCTCAAATTGCGAATCGCGGTTATGTGTACCGTCGCAAGACCAGCGGAGCACACTGATTGGTTAGACGGCTAAGCTCCGCGCGACCTTCGGCTAACGGCTGATCGGAAAATTTTGGAACGGCCCGTGCACGTCGACGTCACTGTACATTTTGAAGTTTAATTGTCCAGATTTTCACCAAAACTACGTATTCTACCCAAAGGTTCTATGACAGGTGTTTAATTATTCTAATCTTCACATGGTGAACGATTTGAGCTGATTTCATTCAGTTTACCGTTTTCTGACGTGCAAATCCCTTACTCTGTCTTTAATTCCGGGTCAGGAAATGTCAGTTTTTAATTCATTTTCCTGTGGATTGAAACCCTAGGCTGTAGGAGTATTTTCAGTCCCCCTAATACACAATGCATTGTAAAAAGGTGCACTCATGCTGTAGTGACCGTGTGCTTGACAGAAAATAATGTAGTATGTGTGCATAGGAGAAGGAACAGGGAATACATTCTTCTCATACAACTAAACAGGCACTTTTTCTTTTGTTCATGCTTTCTGTCGACTCTGGTCGAAATAAGCGAGCCAGGGCTGGTGACGGCGGTCAACCGTAGCAAGGAAACGCTTAATTTAATACTTAATTTTCCAAATTCGAAAGTTATTATGCAAAAGCATATCGGCCAACGATAATGTGTGTCAAGGAATATGATGTACGTCTCACATGACTCAATATCCATGAAATTAGAAAGATGAGTAACCTATACAGAATATCAAAGCCACTGGCTAACATTTACCACAGTTAAAAAAATCGGAGCTACATGATTCCCCATGCTACCAGTGTCTTTGATATGGTCTAAAAATGAAGCCCTGAAAATATTGTATTTCAAAATGATTATCCAGTGATTTAAAAAGGTGAAAATCGTAAGTTGACCGGATTCACCTGTCCATTTCCTCTCATAGACTTACTAGATCTAGGCTAGTTTCAATTCGCCCCGAGTATCAATTGTTTATTCATTCATATCTTGTCAGTGCAGCATAAATTTGCAAACTTTTGTATTCTAGGCTATGTACTTGTCCATTCAAACACTACTATGTAGCTCAGATATCAAAGTTTGACGTTTTTTTTTAAATTGAAGCTCCACAATGTTAGCCTATCATTTTAAAGAACTAAAACTAACCAAAAATCACCAAGGTTCAGTTGTTTATGTTTTTTTAATTTTTATTTCTTGTAGTTATTTTGACCAATACCAGATGTTATCATGAATATACGGATTTATCAACTAGTTATATCGCATCCATTTATTACGTTTTACACTTTTATCACTTTTATCACGTTTTATAAATATACTATCCAATTATTTTCCACTTTTTGTCTCCTTTTGTCTATGACTACCCTACTTTTTGACCTTCTCTCCAAATTCATCAATTGACTGCCATCGTGGGTCGCGTATTGCGAGGAGGCTGATACACTTTATTACTGTTATATTTTTGTTTAAACATAGTTCTTCCCACATTAACTTACCTTCTATTATACTCAATGCTGCCAGCCACATAGTATTTAAGTTAGGTGTTTATTTCATATTCGTCTGATTTTGAAATTACGGTATCATATATCTTAGCATAATATTGTTTCATTTCGCTTTAATTATTTATTGATTTATGCAAGTCTTTATGTTTTCCCGTAGTTGTCTTTCAGTTATTTTTTTTATTGAACTGTAATAAAACTTATGACTTATTTTTCAATTTTAAATATTTAGTGTTTTTGCCTACCTATCTTTTTACATAAGTAAGTCTACAATTTGTAATTCTATTTATTTATTCGTGCAATGCATATAATTATAAGGATAAATTTTGTTGTTGTTTTACATTTATATGACTTTGTATTTTTATCTACGCATGGCTTTCTTGTAAAGCAGGTTCACTTTGTCAGTTGACCTAAATGAAGCTACCCTGCTAAAGAAAACTTCAATAAATAAAGAAATAATAAATAAACCAATAGTTGCACCTACTAATTGATGAACTTTCATTTATTGAATACGTTAGACCTGGAAATTTTCAAATCGTTATGCCTGATACCATTCAGCCTCCTTGGCATGAACTTGCAATATATTGTCAGTTCCAAAGTTGGCTTTTGCAATCATTATATTCACTTTACTACAAAAACCCCCAACAAATAGAAGAGAAACATTGTCAAAAAATAAAAGAAAATTAAATTTCCCCACGCATGCTAATTTTTATTATAAACTTTAACATAACTATCGGTGAATCTCCCACAATTAACGGATTTACCTGGAAGGAATGTCCTGAAGTCGATGAGGAAACTAAATTTGACGCCTGACTTGATAGCTTCCTTTGAAGTGATGCACTCCTTGACAAGACTTGGTACGAAGAAAGTACGTTGCGTTTCAGTTTCATCGTCAGGGTCCTTTTCAGGGAAAAATTGGAAGAGGAGAGCAAATAAACCCCTTAGTCTCGCTGCTTTTCAACAGTATTTCTCAGTGAGAGACGATATGATTCCGTCTTGGTTAATTTTGAATAGAATATTAAGCTATACATTTAAGATTTTGTTGAATACGTCTGCACATTATAGATATATATATTTACATCAATACTGTTAAATGTGTACTTTATCGGGACAGAGGCATTTAATTACAGTATTTTATCGTAAGTTTGAGTTGAAGATTATTTGTCATCCCGGGGTGTGCAATGTGTACTTGACTTCTGACAAAGCACGTCGTCCATCATGAGTAAAAACATACGAGGACCAATAGATAGTGGCATAATATGTTCAAGAATAGTCTTTAAGCAAGTCAATAGTTTATTTTTGTTTCTAACTAAGCAGTTAGAACTCGCAGAACTATCTTTGGAAGTCTGCTATGCTGCAAAGATGTAGAATTCTCCACAAAAGCAGAAATAAGTATTTTGAAAGACCAAATTTTGTGATATATTGTTAGAAATATACATATTCTTTTACAGATTCCATATCACATTCTCTTCATGTTGTCAAATGTTCGAATGTAGTGTAGTGATTGCCACGATATTCAAGGGGTGGTCGTTACAGATTTCTCATAAATTTTACAATGAGAACATTTAAATGTCCCCCCAATACTGAAAGTATGGGTTGGTGAGCTACATAAAAAAGACACAAGTTATCAATAACCACGTGAAAACAAAATCTCAGCTGCATTATCCTCCGCGCTCTAAGTGTCTTTGATAATGTCTAAAAATAAAGTCCTGCAACAAATGTTCTTCAAATGCTTCATTTAGTGGTTTAAAAGAGTAAAAATCTATTAGTATGAAATGTAATCTTCTTCTAACTTTGTCAATTCCTCCCAGAGTCTACTACTAATATTTTATAGGTCTGAATACATTATACGCCACCTGAGCAATAAGTCAGGAGAATGCTTATCTATGGTCACTATGGTAGCATAACTTTCCAAACTTGTGTATGCTAGGATGTTTTTTCGTCCATTCAAAAACTACTATGTAGCTCAGATATCAAAGTTTGACAATTTGTTTAAATTGAAGTTCCACAATGTTAACTTGTGTATTTAACCAATTACATTTTAATTCATCATGAATTTATCATTTGTTTTCTACCATTTTATTGAGAATGGCACAAAAAATACAATAGCAAAGAAAACCACAAGTCACGTAAAAACCAAACACGGTTTGTTTTTTGTTCTTAGTTTGTTTGACCTGAATTAAATGTTATTTTACAGTTCTTTGTAAGTCTACCTGCGTCCGTTCTTGTCGTACTTTACACAGGAGACCAAATTTCTCCATTATTTGCAACAATGCCTCTTTTCTCTCCTTGGATTCTTGCCACACACTATTGATCAAGCGTTCTTCTAATACCCCTTCATTCTCGAGTCGATCCCAGCTGGTAGGTAACTTTTCCTTTATCATCGAAAAGAAATAGAATAAAATACAGCCAACTTATAAATTGTGAATCATTATTTGAAAATAAAGATAAGCTACATAATGTTTCATACTGTAATGGATCCCTGATAAGGTCTTAAAACTCTGATTAAATACATATTTCAAAAGGATATGTATTGCTTGTAAAAGTAAAAATCTATAAGCAGCTAATTTTGCCATGTTACACCCCCGACAGACTGCTGTCTTGCAATTAAGAACTGTAGTTTGTGGGCCAGGGGAGATTACCGTGAACCCCATATGAATCAAATTTTAGGGTGTTATTTTCTTTATTGGTACCCCCAACAAAAATGTTAACAAGAAAGAAACTCATTTTACTATGTTTTATCTTATATATGTAAAGTAAATTGCAGATACCTGGGGTGATGAAACGATTTATAAGAACCCTATAAATACCCTTTCCGTCTCGTCGATCACTGCAATGATTTTCCTGCATACGCCGTTCAGCCATCGTGGATCCAGGACAACAAGGTTAATTCCCTTGTAGTACACGATACGGCCAAAGTCATGATACATCTGAAGAACTGCTTCCTTTTCCTCTGCTCTTGTGACCTGCAGTTCATCCAGGATACCATGTATCTTTTAATACCAAAATTGTGAAAAAAAAGTATTTGAGTATCATCCTCAGTAGGTCAATCGGTCAGGATTGTTGGCATTTAAGGTAGATATGAAGAAAATATGGGCACTCCCTTACAAAAATATCCTGTGGTACTCCTGTGGTAATACCACACAGCAGTATCACAGGAAATACCACAGAAAGTACCACAAGATATTCCTGTGGTATTTTTGGACATATACCACAGGGCTACCACAGAAAGTACCCGATGGGGTTTAATCTGTTTGCTGCCTTGTTATAGATCATTATGAAAGTGGATTTCATTTATTTCATCGAAAGTGTACTTAAAAAATATATAGAACAGGCTAATTATGTTATTGTGAGAGGTTATGCAAATGACCATATCAATATGCATGAGCTAAATTGATACTTGTAATCACACAAAATCATACAGATAAATACACCTAAATACACCTATTCCCCTTAAAAAAATATCCTGTGGTACTCCTGTGGTAATACCACACAGCAGTACCACAGGAAATACCACAGAAAGTACCACAGGAAAATACCACAGGATATGTCTGTGGTTATTATACCACAGGATATGCCTGTGGTTTTTTTGGACATATACCACAGGGCTACCACAGAAAGTGCCACAGGAAAATACCACATGATATTCCTGTTTTTTTTTTGGACATATACCACAGGACGCTACCACAGAAAGTACCACAGGAAAATACCACAGGATATTCCTGTGGTAGGTTTTTTGGACATATACCACAGGACTACCACAGAAAGTACCACAGGAAAATACCATAGGATATTCCTGTGGTATTTTTGGACATATACCACAGGGCTACCACAGAAAGTACCCACAGCAAAATACCACAGGATATTCCTGTGTTTTTTTTTGGACATATACCACAGGACTACCACACGAATACCACACAAATACCACACGAATACCACACGAATACCACATTATCACAAAGGCCCCCAAAAGAAAATGTATATGACAGATTCGATTGACCTTAGAGTCCGAGACTATACAGCTATCGATCCTTTAACCTAACCAAACCTGTACCTAATCTTTAGTCTACTTCTAAACCTAATTCTTAACAATTTCCTTATTCCTGTGTAGCTCAATTACACAGTTAATATATATGCTGTGTAAAGTTACGTTGAGATATTTAGTGGTTACTTTATGTTCAATGGTATGCAAACAGGAAGTCCTCTGCAAGGAAAGGTTACTTGTAGGGGCTAATGGGGTTTGATCTGTTTGCTGCACTGTTATAGACCATTATGAAAGTGGATTCATTTATTTCATTGAAATTGTACGAAAAAAAATATACAAAACAGCCTAATTATGCTCTTGTGAGAGGTTATGTAAATGACCATATCAATATGCATAAGCAGTACCACACAGTACCACACAAGGATACCACACAGCAGTACCACATAGCAATAACACACAAAATACCACACAGCAGTACCACACAAAATACCACACAGCAGTACCACACAGCAGTACTACACAGCAGTACCACACATCAGAACCGCACAGCAGTACCACACAGCATTTACCACACAGCAGTACCACACAGCAGTACCACACATCAGAACCACACAGCAGAACCACACAGCAGTACCACACAGTACTACACAGCAGTACCACATAAGAATACTACACAGCAGTACCACTCAAGAACACCACACAAAAATACCACACAGCAGTACCACACACGAATACCACACAGCAGTACCACAATAAAATACCACACAGCAGTACCACACAGTAGTACCACACAAGAATACCACACAAAAATACCACACAGCAGTACCACAGAGCATTACCACACAGCAATACCACACAGTAGTAAAACACAAGAATACCATACAGCAGTACCACACAAGAATACCACACAAAAATACCACACAGCAGTACCACACAGCATTACCATATAGCAATACCACACAGTAATACCACAGAGCAGTACCACACAGCAGTACCACACAAAAATACCACACAGCAGTACCACACATCACTACTACAGGAAAATACCACAGGACATTCCTGTGTTCTTTTGTACATATACCACAGGACTACCACACATCAGTACCACACAGGACTACCACGCAGCAATACCACACAGCAATACCACACATCGGTATCACACATAATACCACACAGGAATTCCATACAACTACCACACAGGAGTGCCACATAACAAAAGCACAATGTGTGGAATCCTGTTTGGTATTTGCTGCGTGGTACTGATCTGTGGTTTTGCCGTGTGGTAGTCATGTATGGTATTGCTGTGTGGTACCGCTGTGTGGTACTGATGTGTGGTTGTCCTGTGGTATATGTCCAAATAAAACACAGGAATATCCTGTGGTATTTTCCTGTGGTACTTTCTGTGGTAGTCCTGTGGTATGTGTCCAAAAAAACACAGGAATATTCTGTGGTATTTTCCTGTTGTACTTTCTGTGGTAGTCCTGTGGTATATGTCCCCAAAACCACAGGAATATCCTGTGGTATTTTCGTGTGGTACTTTCTGTGGTAGTCCTGTGGTATATGTCCAAAAAATCCACAGGAATATCCTGTGGTATTTTCCTGTGGTAGTTTCTGTAGTATTTCCTGTGGTACTGCTGTGGTATTCCCTATGGTATTTCAGCAACACATGGGTACCGCAGGCTAAACTTCTGCAGTACCACAGGAATCTGTGTGGTACCTCTTCATCCCTGTGGTATTTTCCGTGGTATTATACAGTACCATAGAAATACCACAGGAGTACCACAGGAGTACCACAGGACATTTTTTGTAAGGGCTTCTTTACAGTACGATTGGGTAGGTTTCGTAAACACATTCAAAATAACTACAATCTGTAAATCTATCAATACATTTACCTACCTGCAGACCTTCGAAATTTGGAGGAGGTAGCAATTGAAATAGGATGCTAATCATTGAATGAAATCGTAAGAATTTATTGATTGATTTATTATTGATTTTTTCAAGTGTTTGATTCATTGTCAATAAAATGTAATGGTTTCACTTACAATTTTACATGTTAAAAAGGTCGAAGGATTGCATTATAATTTGACAGAGTAACACATTACCTCGTCCAACGTCATAGAATGTACATTCTCGCCAACTTGTCGGAACACGTAGTCCTCAAATTGCAGCCATCGAGTCGGGATTTCCTCTCCCATGAATGGCGCGTTTCTCATTACTTCGTCAATCTGCTTTTGTAGTTCCTTTACTTTCTAGGAAATTCAAAGTGGTACAAAGTTTCAGCGAGTTGATATGCATCACTGGCAACCAACTACAACGCATCATTCTTGCATTTTTCTTGAATTCCCATTTTCCCTTATATACACCCCTTTGCTGCTTTAAATTCATCTTAATATTTTGACAGGAGAAATCCTTGAAATTTTGGTAAATAATTTACGTAAAACACTTTTTAATTTGGTCTTTCGATAGACGCATTGGAAGTAGTAAAATTAATAAAATATGTACGCCATATTATATTCAATGAAAAGTGAGAAACATTTGGTCAATAAAAATGTAATATTGACTTTGTAAAACAGTCGTCTCTACGACGTATATAACATGGTGACTGGTTTACGACTAGTTAATGCTGTTTTAAAAACGTCAGTCTACTACCAATGATAATTCAATATGCACGGAGATACACTGATGCAAATTGGTTACTTTTTTAAATATCGTATTTAGACGCCTAACCCCAGAGCGGTTTTGTTGATATGTCCTCCTCAAACAGTGCCGAGTTTCGGGGCTAAGTTCCAGTCATGTCATAAAGAGTTACTATACCTTTGACATGCTCATCTCAAAATATATCCTCTATTTAACATTCAAATTCCACATTTTTATTTCTTTGTGCTTTTAAGTTTAACAATTTCACAAGACTAACTGCCAAAATCATAGCCTATTTATAACAAGTCCCACTTTCCTTTTGTTGTTTCGATAAAGAGACATTTATAATAACATTAATACAAATGATAATGAAAATACCTTTGCGTCCTTTTTGCTATTGTCAATTACGTAAATCTTGTCGATGACTTGCTGTTTGTAAGGTCTTTTCTTTATCAGCTCCTTCACGCAGTTTCTTTGGCGAGCGATCTTTACAAATATGACAATTACAGAAATATTAAGTGTATGATATGAAAAAGCAAGCGAATTCCATTAATACAGGAAACCATTCTTTTTTAGGGGGAGGGGGAGTTTGGAATGTTTTTTGTTAGAAATATAGGAGTAGTAAATTTATATGTAATGACCAAATCATTGTGAGCTGAGGAAAAGAATCATAAATTCTCTTTTCAGCATATCCAGGGGAATGTCTGGCTGATAGAAGGTAGCTTTGAAAACAAGTTAAAAAAGGAAGACACATCCATCGAAGAAGTTAGGAACAAAGGTGAAATGAAAATCAAGTTAATAACTTCTCAAAGTTGTCACGAAAAAATAATGCCGCTGACCCTTTTCGTACGGGATGCATGAAAAAATTAAGTGGTCAATTCGCGAAGGAAGATTGCGTCATTAATTTCATTTAGTTTCAATTTTCATTCATTTTATTCAACTCACGCGTACGCTCTGCTAAAAATCTACAAGTATTAGAATTAATTGTTGCACTAGTTTAGATCTCATTGGATTTAATTCATCCCGTAATTCATTTGCCATCATAATCTTTTTGCAACATCCACGGTGACGTGATCTTACCTCTTTGCTCGGGACTTTGTCACGATGCGTTCCAACAACAATGATCTTTGGGTAGTCAGTGTTTTCCCAATCACGTGGACAAACAGCGTGGACATAAATGGACATCAGCCAAGAATCCAGTTGCCGGAGATATGGGTCAAGTTCATCATCTTTGTAGAAGCGCTAATCAAATACAATATTGCCGGGAAGTGTTGTTATCTTCTTGAAAATAAATCTCCGAGTCATGTTATACTGTTCTTTCTTTATTTTATGGACATATTCTTCACTTAATATATATTTGTCTTTATACAGATCTCAAGTAAACTGTGAAGACTCCCGCCAAGACAGCCAAGCAGGCTTATCTAGAAGTGAGGTGAAAACTGTTGTATTGTGAAGGACTCCTATTATTTCTACGAGTCTCAAATTCAGGTAATCACACCTCAATATAAAGTTGTACTGTTATCACATGAGATTTGATGAAGTGAAGTGATGAAGTTATGTTAGAACTCTGTTGGGATTTTACTGCTAGTCATAAACTAGGGTGTGCAATTAACAACAATTTTAGTTATTCATTTTATTTGGTAGCACTCTTCCCTTTTACTACTTACAGATTTGGCAATGGTTGACAGGTCAAATACCACGATGAAACAAGCTCTCCAAGACAGGAATATCTGGGTGAAGCAAATTACAATAACAAACGTCGACTTCATATCTGTGCAGCACAATTACCATTTCTAATAATGTTACATCAATGGGAAAAGAAAGGGGGAGGGGTAGAGCCATATCCGATTTCATACTTCAACGTGCTTAACTGTTCTTTTAGAATTATTCATTTTGGGTCCTTTTTTCAATTTTGTGGAAATGCTGTACGTTTCCGAACAATTCTACACGATTTTGCCGATATGGCAGTGGGTCTGGACTTATATAATATTAAATCAGCTAGAACATAGTGGAAAGAATATGATGGCTATTACGAAATAGAGTCCATAGGTGAAGACAGACTGCTAGCCGGGGAGTTAAAATTAAGATTAGTCTGATACCAAACAAAGGGAACGAAATAATAATGCATTTAGTTTGAAAGTATAGTGAAACTATCTATCTTCGGAGGGACAGGAAAACATCAGATAGATAATTTCCACTGTACTTCTCTCACGGCTTGGTGTATTTGTATATTATACTCACAGCATATGAGATGTTTATTTCAGAATGTGACCTGTGACCTTTGACCCCTTGACCCCAAACTGACAGTCCATTTGTGTATAGCGGTTTTCTCTTTCATGCCGTCGTACTTCTGATTCGTTCATTTGGTTTTATGAATATTTCACATCTCGTTATTCGTGTTTTTCATCATTAGAAGGCTTAGAATCTACC